>JBBJLS010000002.1:21311772-21329295 GCA_037577275.1 Bryconaethiops microstoma | reverse complement strand
TTCCCTTACGCGACATTTGGGCGTTCACAGTTTCCTGCATTCCTCCTCGTGACAGTGTTTTGGGAGCATGTTGTAGTTTTTTGTAATTTGTGGGTGCTCTTGGAACGTAACCCCCGTGAATTTCGGGGGTCTACTGTATGTGTGTGTGTGTATATATATACATATATATATATATATATACATATATATATATATATACATATATATATATTTATATGATTATTATTTGATTGAAACATTGGTTGATTAATGATGAATAGGTCAATATTCATGCACACAGTGACAGCTTTTTTAGCTGGAAAATCTCTCTGTGGTTCATCATTACGCCTCCTTAAAAAAAAAAATTCCCACCATACAATTTTTTTTTCAGATTTTCAATGCAAACTGGAAAAAGGTCTCAAAGCATTAATTTGCAAAAAATGGATATGAGTAGAAACAGACAGTTTCTATGTCTGTTCAGACAACAGACATGGAACCAAAAAGTCAAATTTATGATACTAATGAATGCAGAATTATCTAACTGCTTCTAGTAAGATGGACCACTTGGAATGGCTGAAGGACAGGCAAATACCAAGTGCAGATTCATATGACCACAGAGATGAAAGAATGGAGGGGGGGGCGGTGAAAAGCAGAGTTGTAAGAACAATAACTTCCAGAGTAGAACAGGATGATTCAAACTGTGGTTATGGTTTTCATAAAACACAAAGAGGGGATTTAATCAAATCAATACATTTGCATGTGCAGTAAAAGCAGTTGGGGGAAGGCTCCATTTAAAAAGCATTACAGATTACAACAGATCGGTTGGAATTATTACAAAAGTCACAAAGTGTCATTTCCAAAGTCATTGATGCTTCTTAAGCAACTACTGAGAGGTTCCACCTGAATGTTCCACATACAAACTGTACCAAATGTCCAAAAGGTCACTGTAATAATAACACCTGTTTTATCTGAATGTGTATGTAAATGCTTAATGATTAGATTGGCAAAAAACCCATATTACACCATTTCTCACTTATCCCAAAGTACATAATCAGCCAAGATATGACTGGAGCAGATGTAAAGTTTTTTAATAGTAAGTCATATCGTGTACCAAACTACATAGTCCAGTCTGTATAACCTTCGTGAAGATTTGAATGGGGTTTGATAGCAGACTGAGAGAATTTTGGTGATGTATTGAGCTATTTGTACAACAAATGAGTTCATGTGTTTGTAACCAACATTAGCTTCATGGTTTCCATTCCGCAAAATCTGGACACCAAACATGTCTTGGCTGATCGACAATTTGAGCCTAAGTGGAAAATTATGTAAATTTGATTTTTAGTGGAACTATTTCTTTAACCTTTTTTCACCAAAGGACACAGTGGTTGGTGAAATAAAAAACAAGACATTGTGGTTTTTCCAAAACAAGACTTTATAGTTGATGTCAAAGACAAATGTTAAAGGTCCCAAGAAAAGTTCTACTGTAACAATGGAAACAAAAAAACCCCCAAAAAACAAAGTGATAAAAATAATATGCATTTCTTACGTCTGTAAACCTAGACCTGCTCTCGAGCCACAGTGGTCATAGATATATTACTGGCTGTAAAGGGAAGGACAGGCTGAGGATGATATACCTGTCAAGCATCTGGAAAAAGCCCTTTGATGACTCCAGATGCTCTCCACTCAACCCAAAAATACATCCAAAGGAAGGAAAAAAAAATAAAATATATATATCACACAGGCAGTCTAATATGTAGTGTAGTTCACCTAAAACAATGTTCTACATAAATACTATAAAATCTGTTGTCTGTATGTCACAAGTGCTAGATAGTTTTTTTTGTTTTGTTTTGTAAAATATTCAAATGTTTTGAAATCGGTTGTTTTCTCTTTTGCTTCTTTTTCTTTTTACAAGTAAAAAGCACATCTGTCGGACATGAGGAGCATTGTTCTTTCCGCTGCTTCCTGACCACAGAAGAGAAAGCAGTCGCCTTCCCGAGCGCTCTCTGATGCTGGAAAAGTCTCGTCCTCCAGTGCTCATCAGTTGTGCAAATATGTTACAAGGACAGACAGGCATGCCGACGCACAAACATGCAGAAAAACGACAGGGGTGGAGCAGAGAGAACGGTACAGAAAATTCACCTAGGCCTCCAAATAACAAAAACGCCAGGCCCAGGCTTAATGGCAAATTAGCAGGAATGACAGATGTTCAAATAAATGAGAACAAAATCAACATAAATGGAATGTTTGTTGTTTTTTTTTTTTGTTTGTTTCTTTTTTTAAGAAAGAAAGTGGCTCTGGATCTGGATCCTGGGTGGATAAACCAGACAGAGATGTCCCTTTGAGAAAAAAAGAGAGAAACAGGCTGCCATTGTTCAGATTGCTATTGCAGAGTGATTTGTGATCATTTCTGGTCGGCAAGTTGGTTGCTGAATTGTTACCACTATTGCCTCCTTCTGTATAACACTGAGGACACTGTGCAATGCTTCAGCAATTTCAACCAATAAAATCTGTTCGGATATACGGAATGGGAATTTGAGAGCTCTTGTAGCTTTTTAAAAAATAATATTAATGACATTGTTATTATTATTATAATTTCTGTATAGCACCTTTTCACACATACATATGCAGCTCAAGGTGCTTTACTATTCATATGAACATGCTACAGTATGATGCTATGAAAAAGGAAATTTTCTGTCAGGTGATCAAGTGCTCTGAGGAAAGCCAAATGGTTGTGCAATACAATCTCAGTCCTCTGCAATCGTACATTTTCAGATCTGGAGAAGGGAAAGGAGGGAAACACCTGCATTGGCACTCAGATTACAATTTGGAAACAACAAATACAACTAACAATGTAAATGCATTGACATCTATTTGGTCTATTCTAACAAACTTGCCTGCCAGCTCAGCACAGAGGGTACACTGTGCTTCCAAGCAGGTTTGCCTGTTGATTTGACTGTGGTTGGCTGTATGATGAAGCGCTTGGTGATGGTGTGATTTCAGAACCAGTGTAGTGCTACGGTTGCGGCTCTAAAGCAATGGCAGCCATGAGGAGAGAACAGAGTCTTCAGTGAGCCCTGTGCTACACACAGCCAGAGCGGATATATGAGCATATCACCACCTTGCACTTCCAAAGTATCTCAAGCGTGATTGTAATCTTTTATAATATATATCTATAGATCTTTTTTTCATATATAAATCTACTATGAACAGAACATATAGTAAATACACAATTGTTGGAATCATTATACAAAGTAGAAACATCTTGATTTCACCCTCCCAAGAAAACCACAGAACCCCAGTGTGTGTAAAAGGCTGCTCTCTAAGAGAAGAACTATGGTCTTAAGAACTTTACGCATGTAAAACAACATTGTCAACTGTACAGAGTGTAACATGGAAACGACTAAAATCAAAAACGAGAAAATAAAAATAAGTATAAAAAGTTCAAGACAAAAGGAGAAAATGTGGAAAATACAAGTCAAGAAAAGAACTGGCAAAGAACTCAGAATGGAGTAGTCACGTGAGGCATGGGTATACCAGAAAAGACAGTAAGAACAATTGCAACTCATGCCTACTACCTTAATATGCACGTCTCCCATCTCACTTATGGTAATATACAAGAAATAATTAAAAAAAAAACGTTCGTAGTCACAATGTCAAAGGTAGTTGCCAAGAGGCTGAACATGAGTTGGGGTTTTCAAACAAGTAAGACCACCTTAGATCAGTCCACAATCGAAACTGTGCATTCAATCAGTGTCAAGGCGAATGATACCGTCAGAGAGCATGCTTGTGTATATACAGGTAAATGGATCATTAACGATGCATACATGTGCTGCTCCAAAACCTACGTGCTCAGCTAGAGAGACGCGTGCAGATCAGCGGAGTGTCACAGCCATCTCGGGGTGTTTTTGCCATTTTTGTCTGGGTGCAGGCTGGTGGTCCAATTACTTCCTGGATCAACACACGCGCGCACACACACACACACACACACACCCACACACACCCACACACACCCACACACACACACCCACACACCCACACACCCACACACCCACACACCCACACACACCCACACACCCACACACCCACACACCCACACACCCACACACACACACACACATCTCACACACACACACCTCACACAAAACACACACAAAAACCCATACGTTCAAGCAACAGTAGCACCAGCCAGTAGTGAAAGGACGGCCCACTGCAGTGCTGCTAGTGCAGGGGACCAATGGCAGGAAACATGAAGCTAAACACCAGCACTGAATCTCACCTGCTGGCACATCAGAAGGCTCAATGGTATTTTTAAAACTGGTTTCCAGCCCTTGTCCTCATATTTCAAAGATGCCAATAAAAAGGAAAAAAAAAAAAAATCACCATCTGCTGAGAAGGATATTATTGGTGATCAGCTAGCGCCCTTAATAGTTATTTAATCTGAGCACTATGACATTCATAACTATAAAAAGTCTAACAAGTGAGGTGAGAAATACAGGAAAATATAGAAACAGTACAACCATTTAACTTTTTCCTCATATGTCACAAGTTCTGCAAGAGGAAAAACATCTAAATGGTTTTATCTTATGTGGCACTGAACTACTGGTTAGATTTCATGCTTTCAGTGTTTTTTTCTTCTACTACTACAGCATTCAAACTGGTCCAATGGAAAAGTGTTTAGTAACAGTGCATGCTAGTTAACGGAGGCGATAATGGAGATTTGGTCATAGAGTTTGAACAAAGAGCTACATTGGCCTGCACCTGCTCTCAAAAGCACTGCAGAATTCAACCGAAAACTGTTCCAACAATGTTTGCCTGTGTACAGCTGGCAACTACCTTACAAGCTATTTCAAAGCGAAAGATCCTGAAGTTATGCAAAGTCCAAAGCAAGTATAGAAAAATTTAAAAGAAAAAAAAATGAAATCAAAATGACAAAATGATGATAATGTGTGCGAGACACACAGAAGTCTGCACGGCATTCCTGGTAAACATGCAAAGGGCGTTCTGTCCTTCGGGCCTTCAGCCTTTCCACTCCTGGAAAAAAAAAAGAAAGGAGGGGGGCCGAGGGACCCAATGGCCTTCCCCTTATGTAACTAGTTTTAAGGCAATGTTCTTCTCAAATCGTCACTAAATCCACCTGCTCTTTAAAAAAAAGGCACAATCTCTTGGTGTGTCTCTCTCTCGCGTGTGTTAGAGGGGTTCCAGAAGGGCTGCTTCACTAGCCACCTTCCGCACCTCCCCTAAAACTCCCTCAATCCCTCCCGTCCACGCTGGCCATGCCTCTGATCTCTCCTCTCAACCACCTCACAAGCACGTTGCAGTAACTTTCCATAACGTCGCAATTCAGAATGAAACAGCATCAGTCACTTTTTACCCTCTTCAAGAAACAATGAAACAAGTAAACATACAAACAAACAAAGACAAGAAATAAAAGCAGAAAAAAGGACACAGCCATGATGAAGTCCACAGTTGGAACCATGCGGACATTAGTGGCCATGAAAAGAAGAGTCAGTTTTTTTTTTTTAAAAAGCACCAGCTCTCACATCTACCAGTGGGATGTGAGTCTGCGTTCCGCTCGAAAGCAGGTGTCCCTGAAGGACAGACAGGCGGGTGGCCTGGACGCACCCCATGCCAGACAGAGACGGACTAAAAACGGCAGAGGTGTTCCGGACTGGTGCACTCCAAGTGTTTTGGAGATGTCTTCGGTCCGTTTCGCTTCCCGGGCTGAAAACGCGCTCAGAGGCCTGCGGGTGGAGGCGTGCGGCCGTGGAGCCGGGAGCGGCCAAAAATGAAACGGATGGAGAGGGCAGAGTGAGGTCACACACCAGTGAGAGGCTGTGAGCCAAAGAGGTCACCGAGGTCATCACCAGACTGCTTCTACAATGGCATTTCCTCCTCCATCGGCTCCTCTTCAGACCTGTAACATGTCAAATGATCAGCCATCCAAAACTAAGATTCATTTCTGCTTAAACACATTTATTCATGAAGTAATACTTTGAAGCAACATCTGCAGTCCAGGCAGGCTTTCCACACAGCACTGATCTCACTCTGCACGGTTCTGATGTTAGATTCACCTATTTAACATTTTTGGACATTTCATGTGACATGCCCAAAAGTTTGTAGACAATCATCTAATGTTTCTTCTAAAATAAAGGGTATTATTTTAGAAGAAGGCTTTAAACTAGACGTTGGTACATTGATGTGAGGGTCGGATTACACTCAGTCACAAGAGCATTGCTGAGGGACTGATGTTAGGTACTTAGTTCTGGATTAAACTCAGAGAGCGTTACACATTTGGGGAATGAATTCTGAACCCGAATTGAACAGTTGGGTCCCTTTGAATTCAGGCTAATACAGTATTTCAAGCTCTACTATCTTCCCCAGTGGAAACTATGCCTAAGCCGCTGTGTATCAACAAAGAAATGGGTTTCTGAACACAGTTTAAACACAAAACACCCACGCTGACATGCACACCTACACCTCAGGAACCCACCTCTTCCCCATGTGCTTGGCAGCTACAGATAAAGAGGCCATGGCGGTCACTGTTTCAGCCTCCTCTGTCTCACACTTCTGAGCTTCGATGAGAGAGTAGCCCAGTGTTGAAGCACTGCGTTGCAGACAGCGCCAGTACTTGCCTACAACATACACAGGTCCCAGATCAAAGGTCAAGCCTTTTTATATCAACTTGAGAAAGACACAAGTTTAACACTTTACCAAATAAAATTCTGGTCTACAATAGAAGGGCTATACACAAGAGGACACAGTCACTGGGGCAGGTTAGCCACAACACCACACTTACCATGAGCTTCTAGAATCTTCTCTAAGGAGCGCACAGCATTGAGATTGGGTCGTTGCTGTAGAACCTCATCAGAAAGTGGCTCCAGCTGTGGATGACAGTAGAGAAACAAAGTCATTGTGAGTTTTCAGTTGGAACATTTTCTAAGACACATTCATAGCAATCAGCTGTACTGCCATGAACACTCCTACAGCCTGTGTGATGTTGCTGACATCATTTTAAGCTAAAAACATTAGTAATTGTCTGTAATTGTTCAATCCTTTGGTTCATTTCATGACCGCCTGGAGACAGAATGAAAAACACCCGGTCCTGCTAGTGTGTCTGGGATAGGTTGGCTGTAGCACTGTAGCATGGTATGGTCAGCTGCAGTCTTAATGGTTGGGTAGCAGCAATACAAATATTGGTATTTCATTGCTGTACTGGTGGTTAACTGACAGTGACAGCTGCAATTCTGCCAGGTTACTAACGTGATTTGGTACAGCATTGGCAGTTACCTGACAGTATTTAGTATTAGTGGTTAGCTTGCAATGGTAATTGAAATAGTGCAGAACTGAAGGTCAGTTAAGTGTTTACTGAAAGTTGTAAAAGTTAGTTACAATCTTATCAGTTATAGCTTTTAGCTAACTGGGTTAGGCTTAGATGTAGAATTGGAGATTATCTGCTAAGGCCAACTGCTAAGTTGGATGTTAGCTGACAGGGTTAGCGGTAGTATTGGTGATTAATTGGAAGAGTTAGATGTAATCTTACTAGTGATCTGACAAGATTAGCTGTAGTACTGGTAATTGTCTGGTAAAGTCAGATGCAGTACGGGTGATTTATTGGCAGGGATAGTGCAGTGATGGTTTTTATCTGGCATCTTAGATGTGCAGCTATGAGCAAAGTGGGGTGTTTATGCCCTGATGAAAACTGACAGATGTTCTGAATGTTTCACTTAGAGTAAGCCTGGTCCCGCTCTCACACAGCCCATAATGCACTGTATTGTGCCTTGTCAAACTTCAGGGGCACAAAAGGCCTGTACTCGCGACAGCTCGGGGACCAATGGGGCCGACAGGGCCAACAGGGCCGGAGCCCAGAGCAAACAGCAGGGACGCAATAATGCATTCCTAATGTGGAATGATTCCATTTACCCTAGGCTGTGGGCTGCATTGTTTCAAAGCCACAAAAAAAAAAAGTTATGAGGGAAAAAAAAGTCAAACTTTTTATGTGAAAACAAGCGGAAGGAGAAAGGCATGCATCCTTTTGCTGCCCTACACAAACCATCTGTGGAGAGAGAAAGAGAAGGATGAAGAAAGACACAGAGACAAGGCCTTTTCTTCCTGAAACTCTGGTTTAATTAAGGAAAACATCAGAAAGGACGGGACAGAACTGGAGTAGAGAGGTGTTCTGGAAAGGAGGATACGTTAATCCTACAGTGGCACGCTTTGCAGACCCTTCAAACGTCTCAGCTCTCTTCACATGAGCACAAAAGCACACACACATAGTTCTGCAAAGCCCTACAGTACACTCACAGAGATATCCTTTACTACAACAACACAGAACACACTGAATGAAGAGGAACTGAAAGAATAGGTGGGAACGATGTGTGTGTATTTTTGATGGACCCAGGGAAGGCTGCATCGCACTTTCAGCACCTTGTGAGTTAGGAGGAGGAAAACCAGAGTTAAGTGTAAGGTTGAAGTGAATGCTGAATGCTGTGGCTGGCAGAGCGAACATTCATCCTGGACAATAGACCTTCTTGTTGAGTCACTGGCACTCAAGATGCAGGGGTTTCAGCGAGCTCTGATGAAACCACAATTCCCACTGTGGCAGACACCACCACAGTCTCTCCAGTCTATTCACTGCAGCTAAGGAGCTGGAGAACTGTTCACTTAAAGCTCGTGTGAGTGTGTATGTTAGGGCTGCAACTAATGACTATTTCTTAACTTTAACTGATTAGTCTTTTATTGTAAGGACCTCTTCAATGTTTCATATCAAATTATAATTTAAAACTATTCTACATGCTGCCTTGTTATTTATGATGTTTTTCATGTTGCATTTTAATTACATTTATGTGATTTTGCCTATTGTGCTCATGTTTTTGTCATCTGTGTTGCTGTAATTGTATCATATTGCTGCTATGAAGCAATATGGGATCTGAGAAGAGGACTATGCACAGGAAGAGTTCGGCAAAACTAATCTACTTACTCCAGATGTAGTCCTTCAGTCAAGATGTGTTTTATTGTGTTCAGCTTCTTCAGTTCAGAGCTGAAACCATGAGACTAATTGCAATAGTCACAAAAATCTTTGTTTAAACCCCCGCGCCCCCCCCCAAGAAAAAAAAAAAACATTTTAAAACATCCACTTAAACAACTTCAATCAGGTGGTGCAGACTTGTCAATGTGGCTTAGCACTCAAACTGAGCTATAAAAAATTAACAGGCTTTTGGGAAGTATTTAGAGGAAGGATTGGGGTGACCGGTAACTTGTACTGTTTGTTAGTAATGCTAGTCTCATGACTGCAGTGCTAAAAAACAAAAAACAAAATATGTACAACAAACACTGTCTGATAGACTACATCTGTGGTAAGTGAACAACTGTGTAAATTTCCAGCCTAACTATTCCTTTACATTTTTAATATTACTATATTATTATATAATTAATTGACTAATTGGGCCATTATGGCTTCTGCTATTTTCTTACTTACTGTGCTGCCTTCAATCAAGCTTCAAGTAATTTCTTATTTTAATCACCATACAAAACAAAATAAATCATATTGACTTCTTATGTTTCCTGTGGTGTAACTATAGAATGGTTTTTGTTTTGAGTAAATGCCCTGAGGAATTTTCAATAATCAATGCTGTTGACAGCTAATAGACTTTACAGCCCGTGTGTGTGTGTGTGTGTGTGTGTGTGTGTGGGGCCAGGTGGTCATCCACTCACAGCGCCCTGCTGTGAGGCTTCCCTGTGGCTCACGTCCAGTCTCCAATCAGACCAGACATCTCCCAAATTTCCGTCTGAAATCCCTTACCCAAACTGCAGCTCCCACACCCTCAACTCACTCTGAAACCCTGCAGATCCCCCCACAACCCCGACTCTGCCCCTCACCCTGCTGCGAGTATGACCCTCTACTGCCCTGGCACTGGCCAAGGGGGGGGTGACCTGTCCATCAGCTTGACAGACGCCCGTGCCGCGAGCCTATAAACTTTAATGGGTCTTGTCAGTGCGCTCCAAGTGGCTTGGCAGGTATGAAACACAAGGCGGCTGCCGGCATCCGCTGTGACATTGAAGGTTTATTTGAGTTCCTGCTTCTAGAAACTAGAGATGAGTGCGGTCATTCAAATACATGGATATACAAAAACTCATCATACAATTCTCCAAATAACGCAGATGTAGTTACTCACAGATAAAAAGAAAAAAAGTTTTACCGTGCCATTTTAAATAATAACAGTGAGGAACAGCGTGAACATTTTATTATGTAATATTTTTCTGGAGACATTTAGGAAAGCATATTCAGTATTCAGCAAGAAATTCTTTTTCTAAGTATTCCTTCCAACGCTGTACTTTCAGATTAGATTAGATATGAATGAAATACAAAGAAAAGTTAACAACATTTGCCTAGGAATCACTCATGGCCAGAGGAGACTAGGACAGAAAATGCTTGTTTTGTCTGAGTCTGTGGCACGGTCTTCAAGTGCAAGAGGAAAAGGAAGACCCAACTGAGGATACCGTGCAAACCGATGGAATGCGCTTCAGAGTCTTTTAGAAACTGCAGGACATAAACACTCGAGGAAATTTAACCTGTCCAGTATGTTCTGCAGATTGAACTGCTATGGTTTTAGATGAAAGTGCCAGAGCTGGTTTGCAATAGCTGATTACAGTATGTTATGCTCATTTTGCACAGTGACCTTGTAAGAAATTACTTGCGACCTTGGGAACGGTACGCATATTTGCACCAGGCAGGAGGTAGAGCTCTGGACCCTGGGGCCCACAGGTGAAAGCGTGCATGTTTACAGTAACCACTGGGTAAACATGGGGATAACCTCATCAGTGACTGGTAACAATTAGCCTATTAGGCCATTTATCAAATAATTACCAACAACCACAATTTGGAGAACAACATCTGTCTGCGCACATTCACCAATTAGCCATGGGTTCAGAGTTGACTAACGTCAGAGCCAATGCATCATTCATGAGGCATTTAACTAGAACAGGCCTTTGATTAATCACCAAAGGGCCGAGCGAAAATAACACGGCAATTGGGTCAACGGCACTGTTGTTTACCGTTGGCCCTCTCTCCTGATCTGAGTGGCTTTGAGAGGAAACACAATCCTCATTATAGCAGAGTCTCCTTGCTTTTACCTTCCAATAAAAAGGAGAACATTTCTCACACTGGAGTCCGCAGTAAAACGCTCGATATAATGACCACAGTCATGCTGGAAACCATCTCTTTTTCTCCTCTTTGGAGAACAGCAGGAGTTCTATAGCTCTATAGCACAAGGAGATATTACAGGGTTCTTAATAGAGTGATCAAAATGCGTGGGCCACAAACTGTTGGAGCAAAACAAGTCCGTTTTGAGTTCAGGCTAGCTGATGCAGCTGTGTTCCCATGAGAGTAGTCAACACACTCTAGCGTGCGCGTATGCGCACACATACACACGCCCTCCCTCTCTTGCTCTATCTGCCTCATCACGAATCACTGGCCTGCATTCCAACTCTATTACACCGTAGCTTTTGTAAAGATCATGATAAAATACTTGCTTCCTGTAATTCTGATTACAGACCGTACCCTCCTTTTATATGATCCGTTATCAAGTCGGAACTTTTGTGGCCTGAGTGACTTCTTGTGCAGGTCATCTAATGAACGCATGCCCAATACACACTTACTCCATGCTGAAAAGGGCCCCTGCCAGGAGTTCCTTGAACCTGTGCCACTAAAAACACCAGTGTTACTTTATCAGTCGTGTGTGTCTGAATTTGGCACGTGATGCGCATGGTTATTTTGCATGGTGGAGAAACAGTCAGACCGGGCTAATGAGCCGAGCGCTCAAACTATTTGTGTTTTGCTGCGGTGTGTGTGGCTCTGCGTTTCAGGGCGCTGTGATATTATTTTAGAGTCAGGGGCATCTGAGCGTGCGTGAGAGAGGCACATTTGATCCCATGGAGGTTCTACAGAGAAATCCGACTCTCTCGCTGCTTTATGACAATGGCTTCCTTTCGACTTCAAATGATTCCCAATTTCCTTTGATTACTTCATCCCTGTCTCTCTCGCTCTCCATTACTGACCCCGTCTGCATGAAGTGTGAGCCTAACAGCTTTCATATGTGCCACAGGGACATGGCTCTTCTAGAGAGGGGGGCGGAGGGAGAGAGAGAGAGAGAGAGAGAGAGAGAGAGAATAACTCTGCCTAATAGTACCACCCCCCCGCTGAGTGAGTCTCTGTAGGCGTCTGAAACAGATCCATACAGCAGCGCTATTGCATTTGAAGGTCAGCGGCCGCTCTCCTATTTACAAAACCCTCTTACTCCTCCTTTTTCTCTCTCATCTCCCCATCACCTCCTTTTCCATCCCCATTACTATCCCACTTCCAACTGCTCCTGCTCACCATCTCTGTACAGTGGAAGTGGATTGTTTAGTAGAGCTCTGAGCCCTTGAACTCCAGTCTTTATCCAGATTACACAGAATTACACTCACTGGCCACTTTTTTAGAAACACAGACCTTGAAGGTTCTCCTTGCTGGTTCACAGTTAGAGACTGTTCTCTATCTGTTGATGCACAATTAGTGTAGGCCATTCTGTAACCCTTCATCATTGGTCAGTTTCCAACCACAAAGCCACTCATGGCTGGATACATTTGGGTGAACTGGGCAGTGACGATAACGGGTATAAAAACCATAGCAACACTGCTATGCCTGATATGCTCGTACCACCACCCCACACACGACCAGGTCAGTGTCACTGCATTGATAACCCACCACACAAAAAAGAACTGGTCAACAGCGGTGCTGTGGTCAGAAACCAGATAATGAAACATGAGGCTGAGAGAGCCTGACAAATACATGACAACAGAAAAGCTAAGTCGATCAGCCAAGACGTGCTTGGAATTCAAATTTGTCCTCTTTAGTATACCTGCTGTAGCTATGAGAATAACAATGCTAACAAACACTAGTAAATAGTTACACCATGTGTTTCTCCACAAATATAAGATCAAAACTCATCTCAACTTCCTCAAACTGCATCCAGCTCTTCACTAAGGTGGCAAAAATTTGTGCATATGATTTAGGATGCTACAGGTTGTCAGATTCCTCCATGTTTATGACCGTAACTGTTAGAAAATATTATTCTAGATAAGCACTTTTACTCTGAAAACAGACCCCGTTGTCTAAACTTGCTGCCCACGGTCTAAGGCTGCAAAGTGAAGTTTGGTCATGTTAACTGCTCACAGAGAATCCTCCCGTGTCATGTGAGTCCACGTCACCTTAAAGAAAAGCGGTTTGAGCAGGTTAAGAATTCTGGAAATGTATTTACGAAAAAGATTTGCATGACTATTTCTAGTGTTTGTGAGTAACTTTAGCCTTGCAGCTCCACTACTAACTAAAAAAATCAAAATTTGCATTTCAAACATGTCGTGGCTGATCATCTATCTGGGGGATAAGTTTCATTTGATTTTTCAGCCAAACTATTCCACTAAAGGACATTTTGAGGATATTATATGAAACTAAGATGTTACAAACATGAGTAACAGAAGTGTAGACCCATATGTAAGTCCCTTTAGAAGAGGCAGCCAAAAAGGAGAAGACGGGCAGAGATGCCATGGCTGCGGATGTGACCCCTGAGTCAGGCTCCACGCCTGTCGCAGGTAAAACGATTAGGGTTATTGCATTAAGTCTGGCGGTTTGTGTAGCTCGGCTCTAAAGCAAACGTTGTTCCAGTTCAGAGCTGTTAAGATCTATTTTCCCTGACAGGTTGGAAGTTGTGGCTTTTTTTTTTTTTTTTTTTTGACCAGAGGCACAGGGGCCCCAGGCTGAAAGCCAAACAGCATGCCCACCCTCCAGTCACCCTGCTGCGCTCACACAGGGCAGCTTCTTTATGAGCTCCAGTGGCCAGTCTTATTGTCCTGTTTATTTTTTTTCCCATCCAGTGGAGCAGAACTGGCTCGCTCTTTACGGCTCCGGGACTGTATTTACAGCCTTGTCTCGAGAGCCAGGCTCAAACACTAGGAACAAGGGCCGTCCTCTTATTCAACTGGGGAAAGTGCTGGAACAATTCAGCTTTCTCCAGTGCACTCTGGTCCCAGCGGTCAGATAAGCCGGCCTCTGGGAGCTTGTGTAAGGTGAGCGCGAGTGTCAGAGTTAAGCTTTGTTCATGCAGCTCCACTTTGGGGACAGGATGCTATTAGCTGCGCTTTAAGGCCTCTCAGGGCCTGAGTGGATGGCTTCAGCAGGTTTTCTCTTCAGCCAATTAAAGTAAACACCATGAGGGTGTGTGTGCCTGTGGGTCAATTCATGTCCCTCTCTGAAAATACATAGCGCCTGCGATTTCACTTCGGCTTAGTGCTCACCTCTGACAAGCACACCATCTGACGTAGCGCGAGTGACTACTGCTGTATTTTTAGCGAGTCTGTTAATGATATGCTATGTGAGAGCACTCTGAATTTCTTTCAACAGGAGGGAAACTTATGCAAGCTTTATTGCATGTAAAACTTAGATATGCACAATAAAACCCAAGAATATATTTGGTATTGCAACAGTGCTTTTCTTTCTAACCGCAGACCACCAGTCCTGAACAATAATGGCATACAGACCCAAAATGCCCAGGGCAAAACTCATCCTCACCGCAGCCAAACACATACTTGATTCAAGCCATTAACTTCAGAGGAAAGAAGGGCCTGCCTTTTTATTGTATGTAATCTACTGTGTGCAATGAATCACAGAGGATAGTTTGTTCAGTTCTGGCTATGGCAAACACACTCCCACAATTAACCTCTGATTTTTCAACTTTTGCTTGACGACTGCTACTTCCTCTCTCCCCCTCTCTGCGCTTGGTGCAAGCTGCCTCCCACACTCGGTGAACAGGAGGAGAGGGGAGGGGGGGAGATGAAGGATGAAGGAGGAAAAAATATGATTGAGAGAAAAACAGTCTGAATGGAAAACTGCGACAGGACAGATGAGGCAGAATGAAAGAGGGAGAGATGGTTGATTACTATACCAAAATGACTGGTGACAAAATCAAAGGACTAGAAAAATGAACGGAAAAAAGAGAAAAGGAAAACTATGAGGCAAACAGATGGGTTTTTGAAGACATCTTGTGGGTTGAGGAGTTGAATTATAGCTTTAAATCCATCACATTTCTACTGTATTAAATAAGTTAGTTAAAGGGTAAAGCTGGCAGATGCCAATCAGCATGATGTATTTAGCTTGGGATTTACAATTTTCTAATTGCTTAGCAGCCTAATTACCACAGAAATATGAGTAAGCGATTAATTCAAAGTTACACTTTTCAGTTTGTTGCTTGAAGAAAACTGGTTTTAAGGGCTCTTGATGTATTTTTCTTTGTTTTTAAGCTACTACAAATCAGCTGTCAAAAAATTTGAGAACACCACCACATCTCCAGACACTTCTTTCAGAAATGGTGAACTTGGCACTTTGCAATCATTTCAATGAAATGTGATGCCTGCTATATCTTCAATGTTTCAAGGAAACAATTAACAGTTCTCTTTTACGCCAAAATGCAATCGTTCAGCCGAAACATGTACACTGTTTTGCTTTGCAAAGTAATTTATGCCCAAGACCCCACCATCCAGTACTGTATGATATGCTGTTATTTATAAAACGAACAAAAGAATATTGGATACCAACTGGAACCAGAAACTGTAGTGCCACACTGAAGGCAGACCTGTGTTGTATATTGATTCTAGGTATACAGCATTTGCTATATAAGCATATCTGTTGAATTATTCCTTTAAATGATTGAGCTTTTAGTTTGATAAGACATGTCCTCTGACAGATGTGTTTGAGGTGGTACAGAAAGGACCATCTCGACCTTCCATCCTCTACCACAGCTCTGCTCTCCAGTCTGATCTTACCTCGTTTCCCAGTAAAGCAGAAACACATGCTTCAGACGCATCGCAAATGGCAGTGAGGTCGTGACCCCCCTCCAGAGCGAGCACCACGCGGCCGCCGGCCAGGCCCATCAGCTGCTTGGTCAGGTAGCCAAAACCTGCCCAGGGGGAGAGAAAGAAAATGTGGGTGGGGGTTAGAGCTGGCCCCAAAGGCTCCGCCGTCTGGCCTTCGATCAAAGAAACCAGAGTCGGAACAGCGCGGGGAAAAAGTGAGGGGGAAAAAAAAGAAAGAAAGGGTATTGCATCATATTTTCTCTGTTGCAAGGAAGGCACCTAGGATTTAGTGAGCCTAAACGCATAATACAAGGCAGGTTTGATTTTAATAAATGTGGCTCAAGATTTTGGCTCCAGGCTGCTTTTGATCTTTGTTTGAATATTTGCATCCTGCTATACCACATTCAGGCCGGTCCGAAGGTCTGAATGCTCTGATAAATTCTTCTATAGCTCTTGTGGCTCTTCAGATCCGGCCAAGTGATCAGTCAGGACAGCCCGATGCATTCCACCAGTACACTCGCATACTGACCAAGAGGTTCACCAACAGATCACTGAACATCTGAGTCACTTGGTATGTATGCAGTCATGGATTGGTTTGGAAATAGTCCATGAGTTTAAGCTTTGTTCCATTTGTGTGTGTGTGTGCATGTATGTATGTGTGCGTGGTAGTAAATGTAATTGGAACTTTCAAGTGCAGAGATCCAGATAAAAGAATACATAGCTGTATGTCTGTTAACGTGTTCACCACTGTACACTTCCTGATAAGCATGAGTGTGTGAACGATTATGAAGTTTGTATTGGCCATTGGGCTGCTATGAGATTATTCTATAGAATATTTGAAAAACATTTTTCAGAAACACACAGGCCAGTCCAGGTAAATCCTACTCAACTCTTTAAACCAACCTAAATAATCCCATCAACATTAAACCAGTCTGGATCAATGAGATCAAGGATATTAAACCATTCTGAATAATCTCACTAATGTAAACCAGTCTGAATGACCTCAATGAAATTAAACCAGTCTGAATGATCTCACTAAGATAAAACCAGTCTGAATGATCTCACTGAGAGTAAATCATGTCTAAACCAGTCTGTATTATTTTACGGACATTAAACTAACCACTGGCATTAAATTGTGCCTGAATTGTCTCAATAACATAACCAGCTGTACATTAAACTGTTTAACGTACTCATGAACTCATTAATATCACATTAAACTTTTAAACTATATTAAACTGAATGGTTTCACTGACAGTACGCAGGTCCAAATGGTCTCGCTCACTTTAACTCAGTTTGGATGGTCTTGCTTACTTTGAAGTCAAATTCTTCTCATGTGCTTGAGTCGCTCTCCCCCTAAGCATTACAATATTTCTACTTTCCTGTGGATGCATTGAGCCTCTCACACAAGGACGCACATAAGTATGGTTTTGCTGTTAGCTGTAATCTACAAAGGGTCCTTTAAGATATGAGAACGGCCTTCTAATAGGATAAAAGTTACCTTTGGGTCTCTTACATGTTTTCTAATCTCTTGGGTTTAGATTACGGATGGGAGTGGAATGCCTTACAGAACGAAATCACATGGTTGAAGTATGAGTGAGTGAGTGAGTGAGTGAGAGAGAGTGAGAGAGAGTGAGAGAGAGAGAGAGAGAGAGAGAGAGAGAG
>JBBJLS010000002.1:21256218-21276389 GCA_037577275.1 Bryconaethiops microstoma | reverse complement strand
CACACATACACTATACACACACTCACACTCACATTATAAACAGTGTCAAACACACACACACACACACACACACACACACACACACGGGAATCCTAGCCAAAACTGGCAACAACACAGCCTCCTGGCTCAGAGCCAAGGGAACATCATTGACGTCAGAGCGCTCGGCAATTGCCTCATCCCGGTCCTCTGTTTTCCAAACAAGCTTTGCTATTTTCATTTTCTTTCTTTTCCCTCTATCCTGTTCCCTCTTTGCTCTTTTCACTTTTTCACTCCCTCTCTTAAAATGGAAATTCACTGTGACTGAACAGCTGTTCATCCGTTAAGTTTCTCTTAACAGAACACACCATGCAGATTAACACACTTTCAGAGGGCCGGCACATGCAGGAATAAAGCATTTAGACTCAATATGTGCATGTAAGAACGATAATATAAAGGCTACAAAAGTAAGCAGAAGAAAAAGTACAAATTGAACACAGACTACCAACAAATGTACACACAGTCCATGTAAGATCAACAAGTGGAATGTGCCAAAAACTGTCAGTCATTCTTCTAAGCACTTTTCATTCTTTATCCATATCTTTTCAGCAGGGGCTCCTAAAAACGCAGGGCTGCAGTTTCTATCTCCATACATAAACAGTGGAAATACCAGGGAGGTATTACATTCCTCCAACATCTGCAGAGCGTGAAGGGAGCAAACAGGCCCACGTCCAGGAAGAGTGATGTTTAGTGTAAAGGCCTCCCCATTTCCCACCCAGCTCAGTCTGGCTGCTTCCAAAGAATAACACAAATCTACGGTATAGTTTTTTTCCTACTGCATTTAATTGCAGTGCAATAGAAGGCATCTAGAGTGCTGGAGAATGAGCAGTGGCTAATGATACAAGCCATTATCACCCTGAAACTCACATTTACACACACACACACACACACACACACACACAGAGAGAGTGAGAGAGAGAGAAAGAGAGAGAAAGAGAGAGAGAGAGAGAGAGAGAGAGAGAAATTATCGCAGGAGTAATTCCCTACGCCCACACTCATCTCATGACACTGCATCCTCAAAAGCACAGCACAGGGCTTCCGGTATGACCATAAGAGGTAGGCATATCCTACTGGTTGCCATGGTGACAGAGGGAACTAAAGGGAGAGAGCCGATAGATGGAGAGTGAGAGAGACCAGTGACAGTGAATGGCGGGGGTTGGTGATGGACAGTGAACAGACTGATGGAGTGTGTGTGTGGTGTACCTTGCTCATATGGAACTGCTGTTTATGTTTCTCCAGGAACTGCTGGTGCTGCTGCTGGACTACGAGCTGCTGCAGGGCCTGGGCGTTCTGGGGCAGCGGCGCTGACTGTGTCCGTCCCAGCGGCCGGTGCTGACGCAGCTTATGGATGGAGGGGGACTGCAGAGGTAGAGCACCCA
This sequence comes from Bryconaethiops microstoma, assembly GCA_037577275.1. Lineage (NCBI taxonomy): Eukaryota > Metazoa > Chordata > Actinopteri > Characiformes > Alestidae > Bryconaethiops > Bryconaethiops microstoma. Next base: position 21,274,974 of record JBBJLS010000002.1, on the reverse strand, counting down.
GACCTGGAGACACATACACAAGAGAGACCACAAAACAGATCACAATTATTAGCATCTCTACAATAAAGTGTTCAGAGCAGCACAGTAAAAAAAAAGGTCTATTTAAGGATATTTAACATCTCAACATGGTTTGAGGCAAGCATGTGATTTAGGCGTTATCGCACAAAACATAAACTTTCACTATTTGTTAGTCATAGCTCACAGCTATGGTGCAAAATATTAAAGATGCAAACGTTGGACACCAAACATGTTTTGACTGACCTGATAAGGGTCAAGGTGCACAAATAAGATTTTTGATGGATGATTTCTTTAACTGTAGAACCAGTTGATCCATTGAACCCTAGGTTTATCAGTTATTATTATTAACTTATCATCATGAGTTAGTATTCAATTGGTAATCAAAAGTGATTTATTTGAATTATTTAGGAATGTAAGAAAATGTCAAAGAGCTGTGTTCCACTTCAGTTCAGATGTTGCAAGAAGCCTCACAGACATTACAAATATTACCTGATCACAGTTATTTAGTCAGACTAGGTTAAATTGATCACACTGCTTGAAAAAAAACACAGCTTGTGAACTGGGTGATGTGAACTATTTTCATTAGGTAGTTTGAGAAATAAATACAAACGAAGAAAATAAGAAACGATCACTAAGACACCTTTTAATTTGGTGCTGTAACACATTCACATGTAATTCTGCAAAAGGTTAATTGCAGACCAACTCCTGATTTTGTTGATTAAAATGAAGCGTCCTTTGCCATATTGGACTCGTTCAGAAAGTGAGCCTAAACGGGATGCCGAGTTTAGGCAGATCCCAAGCTTGACATGGATACTGCACAGGCAAGGTAAGTTTCCACTCTCTAATCGGACTCTGAAATGGCAATTACTAGAACAAGTGCAATTCCTCTCGACCCTTTCTAAGTGTCATTTTAACAGTGGAGTTCTGTGGTAAAGCACAATCTACTCTGTTCTCTCGCTCTCCCTGGTCTGAGTTTATCATGTGAACTTCCTGTGTGATGATTTCAATTATCTCTCTAACAGTTGAGTGGGAAGAAAAGAGGTTCTCCCCCCTCGCTGGGACTGGCATGATACAGCAGGCGTCAGTCAGAGCGGACAGCAAACTGTGCCAGAGAAGCCCCTTTTTGCGTGAGAGAAGTATTGACCTGGTCTACTGCTGTCAGCTCAGCGCAGTGGGAGGCTAATTAACACCGTCTATGAGTAATTCAATTCAAATGGAATAAGAGGCAAAAATGAGGCCAGCGTAGACCTCAGCGATCACGCAACAGTGTTTATAGTGGAAGCATGCACCTTGTCATGACTGCATGGCCCTATCTGAAGCACTCATCTTTCATTTAATCATTTCACCAAGCTCACGCTTAAACGTAATATAAAGTGACGGGTTAATGCAATGGAACCCAGAAAAGAGCAACATGCAAACTCCATAATTATTACAGCTGCCTCAAACTGTGCAGAGTTGCTGAGTAAACTGTAGAACAACATACAGATTTGAAAAACAGACGCCATTGTGGTTTCTGTCAATGCATGCGATACTATTAGTGACAGGATACATACTCTTAGCAATAAAGGTGTGCAGAAAACATGTCAGGATGAATGTTAATGCTATGCAGCTAACTTACTTTTACAGTTAATACCGTACACTGACAGAAATCTCACAAGTAAGACAACTTGAAACAGCAGAGCAGTATCAAAACCAAAAAAGAAAACCTTGGACACCAAATGTGTCTTGGCTTATCTGCAACATTTGGACTCTTCAACCAGAACTGAAGCATAAACTGTAACCCCCACACACCAACCAACACACCCCTCACGAGAACTTCCCTCTCCTAACGCAATGTATAAATACACTGATCTTTTCTGCCTTAAACAACTCATACTCCAAATGCCTCTGTAAATACCCCTCTGTTTATTATACTGCGTCTCGGTCCTTTTGCTGCTATATTTGCACAATTATTTTTTTTGTCTACTTCTGTTCTGCATTTTTGCACATGTAACTCTTTGCTGCTACAATACAGTATCTGTCATAAAACTGTATTCATTCCGACTAGTACTATAGCTGTAGACTGCACTAAATGTTGTCTTGTCCGGTTTTGTTGCTCTTGCATTTTTCTTATAGTCTTGTGGTGTTTCTGTTTCTGTTCTTGTGTTGCTCCATGGTCCTGGAGGCACGTTTTGTTTCACTGTGCACTGTGTGTATATGATTGAAATGACTTGACTTAAATCAGGGAATAATTGTGCAAATTTGACTTGGGACACAACAATAGCTTTAAAGAAGCTGAATCTCTTTCATGCTTTTGGTCTGAACAGAGGACGCTGTGCTTCGGTGGCTGCACCTGACACCAGAGGATTCTGAGATGCCGACTGCTCAAGCAGGGCCATGTGCTGCAGCAGGGGGTTGTGTGCGGAGCCCCCCTCTCGCTCTAGGGCTGAGGCAGCCAGGTACGAGGGCAGGTGCGCTCCGGTGAGGAAAGGAGTGGTTATGGGTAATCCAGGCTGCAGTCCCGCCAAAGCCAGGCCCTCTGCGTCCTGCTGACCAGTCGCCACCTGCTCGAAAATAAGGGGAGGAGAGAGGGAGTGAAAAGAAAGGTTGGCATGAGACGAAAGAAAGAGAAGACACAAGACAAGGAGAACGAGAAAGAGAGAGGCCAATGCCCATGAGAGAGAAAGCAGAGAGAAGGAGAGAAAATAGTTAATGTGATAAAATCAGGAAAGTGGGAGTAAAATGAGAGGGAGAAGAAAAAAAAAAAAAGACGAAAGTGACATAAGAAAAGTGAGGCTGATGAATACGAGTAAGGAAAAAAAAAGGGGAAAGGGAAGAAAAGTAGGACATAAAAGAAGGAGAATATGTAGTGTAACAGGTGAGAAACAGAGACTCGCTCTCTTTATCAATACAAGGGTTCAGCCTTTATTACTGGGAGTGGGGGGTGGGGGGCGGGGGTTATGTTGCTTGCGTCAGAGAGCAGCGGACACTCATTGTCTATCAATAGGCCTTTTCTGAAATGGCAGTGGGGCTGAAAAGCCACATATGGCACACTGACGGTCAAGACAGCAGCCCCTCTGTGTGGACTCTTCAGCTCTACAGCCATGTGTACGCAAACAGGCCCTCCTAGTGACGGGGGAGAAAAGGAGGGGTGAAAAAGAGCAAAAGGGGACAGAGACAGGAAGCATGAATGAGAGATACAAAAAAGGAGAGTAAAACGACAGGGATAGTGAGAAAGATGCCCAAGAGACTGGACGACAAATGATCAAATCAGATCAAACAGCATTTAATTACTGAGTAATTTCAAACCCTGAAACATTCTTTTTACACACATCAAAACAGGTATTTCTTGTGGGAGGGAGGGGGGGGTGGTGGGAGAGAGAGAGACAGAGAGAGAGAGAGACTCACACTGGAGGAGCCCGTGGCTGGTAGACCCAGGGTGATGTTGGGGAGGGAGGGTGATGTGTACAGAGACAGCTGGCTAACGGGACCTTCTCTGCCAGCTAGCCGGTGTGCCAGGGATGGCTGAAAAAGAGTAATGCGCACAGACAAACACACGTGCACACACAGATAAATAAACCTCCTGATCAAAACTAACAGCTCTGTCTGGTGGTGGTGCGAAGCCCTGCTGGCTCCCGTCTGCTTTACACTGCTCTGTAAAGAGCAGAATACATGCGTATACAGCCAAGATCCACAGCATTGTCCCAAGAAGTCAGCATCAGCCCAGTACAGTGGAAGATCACCCATGTCACTTTATATTACTGATATCCTACTACAGAAAACAGGAAAACTTTTGCTGGAAATGTGCATTCTAAACTTATATTTCTTTTATGATATTCTATTGTGATATACAGAGAAGGGAAACGAGTATTCAGACACTTTTGACTTTGTTATTTTACATACTCGCACAGTTGGGAAGATTTCAGTCATGGTGAAGGCGAAGAACAATCTTCAAGCTCTCAGGGACAACATTATTTGCACAACACTCAAGTGGAAAAAGCTACAAAGCCAAAGCAAAGACCTTAAACACCCCTGTTGGTACAAAAGGTTCAATATAAAGCTGTAAATTTCATGAAAGTACAAGCAATTTCATCCGGGATCAATAAAGTTTTCTGATTCCTGAACCAGTTGTCCAAGAACACAAGATTAGGAAGGTAAGAAAGAAGCCAACAGTCGCAAAAAACAATTACACAGAGAAATTTATGTTTCTATACCCCATGCAAAACTCCTCTAGAAAAAAAAAAAGAACAACAAGAAATAAAACAAACAAATGAAAGAACACAACTACTCTTTTCTGGCACACAACCATTTAGGCTAATAAAAGCTCATTTGTAACAATGTCTTCTGTTCAGATGAAAAAAGCTAGAACTTTCTGGCAATAAACCAATTTTCCCAGTTTTGGAGAAAGAAGTGTTGCGTGTATGATTCCAAGAATATCGTGCCCACAGTGAAGCAGAGAGGTGGGAGCATCACAAAAAGGGGCAGCTTCTCTACAAACAGTACTGGACTGTATTGGGGCACTGCACATCACTGAATGGATTATGCATGAAAAGGTGTTGAAGGAGAATTTAATCTTATCCACTAAGAAGGAGGAGATGTTCGACATTTCAACAAGATAACAACCCTAATCATACCACTAAAATAACCCAGGAGTGGCTTCTTAAAAAACTGAAGGCGTTTGCATGGCCTGGTCAATGGCCTGGAAAATGAATGGAGAATTTTGTAATTGTGAGTCCATCAGAGGGAATTTAGTAACCTTGGGGAAGTGATTGCAGACTGCCCAGAAGAATGAACCAGCTGAAGGTTGCCAAAAAGCTCTTTTTCACAACATGCCACAACAGCTTTACTAATGTACTAAGTACTAACAACATTAGTCATCTGTGGTGTCTGAAACCTTTTCATCTCCTATCAATTTTAAACCTTTTTCCTGTTTGTCCTTACGAATACATACATTTTTGTTAATTACATGTGTAAATCTGAAGTGCATATATATGCACTGGAAGTATATGAAATAACAAATGTGTCTGAATACCTGTTTGACCTCACTGTACACTGTGAATAAGGTTTCGTTTTGCAGAATGAAAATTACATGCTTCAGACTCCAGGGGTGTTGTGACTGAGTCACTATAAAACAAACAGGAAAAGAGTGGAGTCAAACCTGCCAAATGATAATGTAAATTAAATGCAAATGTGTTTCATTACGTTACTAAGTAATTATATTTAAACAGTACAGCAAATGTCAATAATAATTACCGACTACTGAGAGTCAGTAGCGAGACGTGAGCAGGCTGTGTATGAGGATCGAGAGTGATATGAGCAGTACCTCCACTGGGCTGTTGGAGATGGAGCCGGCGATGCCGTTCTCGTTAGTGATGTTATTGGAGCTGTTGTTGGGTGAGCTCGGACCTGACCCAGGGGCGCTGTTACAGGCAGATTCTGAAAAATAAACAATAGGTCTCATTGCTATGGCGAGAGTAAAATGGTACAGTATTGATGCTGTCTTTATAGTAATGTAACCCAGGTGGGCTGTACAGACAGACCTTTTCTTGTTTCAGAGCTTTGTACTGGCAACACACTCACCTGCCATGTCCAGCGAGCGTTTCTTGGCTGTGGCAATGGGACCATCCTTCCTCCGCAGCAGTGGGCTGCTCCGCCGCTCCGTCACCTTCTGCTTCAGCCTGGAGCGCAGTTTCAGGTTCGGCTCAGACGCTGCGGGCAACAACACACAAATAATCAAGTCAAATGTATACTCACTGCTTGCATGGTCAATACCAAGGGAATTTATTTCAACCCTTAAAAGTATATGTTTACACAGGCCAAGATAGGTCTGAAGAATCTGCACTGTTTGGACTGCTAAACAAAAAGTAATTAAACAAATCTCCCGTCTAAAGGTTGCCACAACAGTTTACACCTGCTCCAGCATAGAATGAAGAATGTCAGACACCCTCATGCCACAAGGCAGCACAGTAAACTGCGTTTATCTCCAAAACTATTTCAAATAAAAGTTTCAAATAAAACATTTCAAATAAAAGTTCTAATACCCCACTGGTAAACTGAAGCGGTGTTTGTGATCCAGAACTAACCATCTAACACTCGCTGATGTTCTTGTGACTGAATCCGATCAAATTCTCACAGCAATGTTTCCATATCTAGTGTAAAGCCTTCCCAGACGAGTCGAGGCCGTTGCTGCTGCAAAGGAAGACAAAGTCCTTAGTAATAACCTGGATTTCGGAAGAACTGTTGGAAAGTCCTTACGAAGGTCCCAACTAACATCTGAACTACTGCACTGCCACCAGCTCCGGGTTCTGTGAAGTCCATCAAACAACATAGTTTGGAACTGAGTACAAGTGGTTTCAGAGTCTCTCACTAAAGGAGTATTTTCCCAACTTTAGTGTGCAAACAGCATCCGCGTAATTCAGGGTGTTCAGTAAACCGTGCAGGCAGAGGACACCATGTAGGTGGCTCAAACTCCTGGCCCGGAATTAACCCAACGCACAAGGTTAACATGAGGACCACGGCCGTGTGAAGCCCAAAGCTTGGAACGAAGCACCCAAAAAACACGGATCGCTTTTCAAAGCCACTACCGCCGTTCAATCTCTCTCTTGCTTACCTCACTTCAAATCTCGACCGTTTGACCCCTGATTAGCCAATGACCATGTGCCAAAAAAGCCACCGAGCGCATGGTAAATTGATTATTTGCGTGCTAGGCCTCTTGAGTGCCATTTGGAGCATGACCCTATAAGCACCCTCTTTTTCCATGGTCACACCCATTAAGAAACACTGCTTTAGACCACAGATAAACCTGTCATAATGCACTTACTGATACACATCAAAAATGTAAAGGTTCCATAACTTGAAGCAACTTAAGAGCACTCTGTGTTAGATGGTCTTGTGGTTGAGCTTAGCGAGTTGGGTAAGTATAAGAGTGGCACTTCTTGTAAAAGGCAGGATTCATTCCCAGACATCTTCGTTAAAGAATGTACTGCATCCTGCCATTAAGCCCACGCATTAGTCAAGGATAAGGAACACATCTGCCAAGCACTGGATTAGGCTTTGCCTAATTCGTTCTTTGATACTCCATAAACACTGGCACTTCTTCTAAGTAAACAGTCACTTGCAAACAGTCACTTAAGTTTGTTGTAGCTTTAGAGACAGAGGGATTTGTAGTCGATGTTACATTGACAATGCTATTAACAAAACAAGATACCAATGATGTTCCTTTATGTAAGGTTTGCTTGTACTGATAAAATAAATTATCTTCCAATTATCTTACAGTCTCATGATATCAAATGATATATAGCTTAAAATTAAAGAGATAAGTCAGTCAGGATTAATGAACTCCAGCATTATTAGCAAACAAACTCCTTTTTCCTAAGCATGGTTGGTGGGTTCATGAGTCTTAAATGGTTAGGGATTGGTCACATGATTAAAATTTAGTGTAAATGCAACTAAGACACATTTAAAACAGATTTCAATCTGTTTCAGGAGGTGGTCTGGGATGCATTTTAGCCAGATGTTGTACCACGTGACATAACAGCCCACATTCAACAACCCAAGTCCCTCCCAATATAGCAGCAACGTCGTCACGCTGACTGCCAACCAGTTTCTTCTGGTTTCATTTGGTATTCTACATTCCAGGCCTTTGGTTGAGCTAGTTAGCTTAATTAGGCTCTGGTCTGGATAACCTATACTTTACTATGCTGTTTTTCACCGTCTCAGCACACGCATGCAGTTCATGGCAGCAATGACTCACACCAAAGGCTAATTAATCTAAACAATCGTCTTCTTGTACACGTTTACTGCCGGTGTAAAGAACTGCATAGTGTAAAAGTTGTTGTTTTTTTTTTTTTTTTAAATAGAACAGAAGTTGTTGTCTACAAGCTGATCTGCACATTACACACATTCACATACCGTTCAAATTTCAGTTTGACTATCTGGACATGCATTTCTGTACCAAGTGTAAATGCATGTACTTAAGTCAAAATCCAGATACATGAAATCACTCACATTAAACAATCAGGTGTAAATGGTCAGGTGTAAACAATGTATGCTAATAGAAAGCTTCTTTTCTAAAGAGAACACTATAAGGCAGAGAAATGTAGCAGATTTCATAGATGGTAAACTTGTCTTTTAAGTTGAAGCACCTAGCAAATGAACAGCCAGTGCCTGGATACTGTAAAAACAGGAGCAAAATAAGAAAGACACTAAAACTCCTAAAACAACATATTCAGTAATCATCCAAACGGTGGCTAGATGGTATTAATGGTAAACAGAGATGTGGAAATGCTACCAGCCTTCTTTGTTGGATGAGAGTAAATGTAACTGAGTGGGCAGGCCTGTAGGCTTGGACGTCAGCCAGCAAGGGGGCATTGGGATTCCTAATAGGAATGGATGGGCAGTGCAGGGGGGCAGCGACATTCGCGAAAAATGTTGAGGTGGCAGAAACGAGCCTTCCAGAGAGTCTGCAGAAGGGCCAGGGTCACTCGAGACTCGCTGACTTTGAAGTATGTTTTTACACGACCACTCACACATCCACTGCACTGGTCTGTGACATGTGCTGATGCCAGACACACAAACATGTTTTACACCTCGCCTCAGTTTGTTTTAGATTACACAGGCAGTCCGTGGCTGCACAGACAACAGCAAACAGAGCCGAGCTTTTCTTCTGCACAGAAATACGCTGTGTGGGTATATCACACCCATTACAGCTTTACTGTACATCTAAAACTGAAATACTGATACCACTTTTGCTTTTTTGACATGAAATTGTCAAATGAAATAAGCTATTTTAATTGACTCGCTCTTTCTATTTCTCACATAATCGAAAGTTCACATTAAATACTCTGAAAGGACACAGAAAAGGAAGGAAAAATGGATTCCTCGAGCAGATGATACACGTGTAATCTTCCTTCAGGCACCGTACACACTGGGCATACCCAATTCTACAGAAAGATCAGACGTAAACAAGCTATAAGCCTAGAAACAGACTATGTTCTAAAAAGGACATTTTTCTTCATATTTTTATAGTGAACATGTTGCCTGCTGATGACTTTTACTACCCTTTGTTTGGACCGCAACCATGACAATGAAGCTCTGACTGGTCGGCCTGATTTTCTACATGACTGTACATTCATATTAGGAGGCGAAAGACCTAGTCCCCTGGTGGCCAACCCGCGGCTCTTTGCCTGGTTTCATGCGGCTCTTACGTTGATATCGAAGAATTGCCAAATCGACAGCAACTCAATAACATTATATACTGCAGGTGCATATTTTAAGAAAAACAGCGATACATATATAGCTTGTAAAAAGTGGTGTGTAAATCAGTTTGATGGTGTGTAGGATGGTCCCGTTTTACCCCATCTTTCTAAAGTAATGGAATGATTGGTGGGTGTGTATGTGTGTGTGTGTGTGTGGGGGGGGGGGGGGTTCCAGCTATATAAAAAAAGAAAAAACCACAACCATCTAAAAGCAGGCCACTGTGCTCAAACTATGCAAACTCCCAACAAACCCAGAGGACAAAACACATAGCTGACAACATGACATCACATAGTGTGTTTGATGTTTCAGGCCTATTGGACTGGATTCATTTTTTTTTTAATTCTGTGCGACAACCCTTCCAGCACTTCCTGCTTATTTGCCCCATACCGATACCCATTAACACCAGCATGGTATCTCCAATCTAAAACCACAGAATCATATTATTAGCTGAAGGAAAAACAAAGCAACAAAGGGCATTCAGAAATATACACATTTTACCGATGAGCTGCAGAAAGAAGGGCCTGGGGCTATAGAGAGAAAGAGATATTACAGTTGTGCAGTTGACATCTTCCAAACAGAAATAATAAAAGATCACATTCTTCCACTCTATGGGTAGATTTGTTCCAAGAAGTTTTGTTCCTATTCGAATAAGCCTTAAACATTTCCCCATAGCAAACAAAGTAACACACCACATGGGAATAAATCTCCTATCAAACAACCATAAACCATCTGGGCTCTCTGCGCCTTGCCTCTTGTCAGTATTCGGCATATGGAATGAGTGTGTGCGCGCGAAAGAGAGAGAGATTAAATGTTGTGCTGAATCTGAAACCCATGCTCAATTTGACCTCCCACGGCCATAACCACAGAAAACAGCGGAGTATGGCGCAGCATGGCCTCCTGTTACTGCGCTGATTGGAATACATAAAATGGACTATTAGTGAAGACTGAAGAGGTCCCCCTTACATCAAAAATAGTCATCTGTCTGCACCCTGGGTGGAAACTGGATTGTGAAAAGGCAAGTACAAAACAAACGCTCAGACAACAGCTGTATTAGCTATGCTCATGCCCTTCTCCTCATCAGAGCCAGAAGTGTGCACAGCTAAAACACTGGAGTGGCTCACTGGGTGGTGCCTTTTTGAGTGGCAATACAACAAGAACATTAAAAACCCAACTGTTGATCTGTTTATAACCATGCTGGCATTAAAATGCTGTGGATTCTTGATCGTCAGCCCAGTTTAAGAAGGACAATTGCAATTTAGGATGATTCTTTTTAGAGGAATTTTGGATTTCTCTTTTGGAATTTGAAATTTTGGAATCTATGCATGTTATAAATCTGATGCTCGTGAGTTTCAAATGATAAAAAGAACCTGAAGGATCTGAAGGATCCCTGCAGAACACAAGGACGATTCTAAGTGTCAAGAAAGATCTGAAAGGTCTTCCGTTGGACGTTTCATAATAAAATTATTCCAAATCAGATAAAAAAAAAAAAAGTTTATTTTTGGAATATGGATGGTTTTTACCCATTTCTAAAGATCTTTTTACAATCTCACATACAACCACTGAACAAGCGTAAGCCATAATTCTGTTCGTGATGTACAATTCCAAAAAGCGTCCTATAGAACTATGTGACAAATTCTCTTTTCTCTTTTTTTTTTTTTTGCAAATTTCAGCAGTCTTTTAGGGTTCTCATATTCAGACACCGGAAATACTGCAGATCCTTAAAGAGTGAAGAAAAAAAAAAGAAAAAAGAAAAGAGCAAACGGATGAATGACAACTTTGTTCACCATGGGAAGTAAAGTGCATTGAGAAGAATGGATCTTCAGTCCAGGAAACCTGCTCAACTCTTTTCTGATATATCAGGCTTTCTTTGTTATATAAGAGTGGAAATGGAGGCTCAATGTGCATCTGGACCTGCCACTGCTGCAGGGAGCAATTGCTGAAAGAGAGGAAAAGCGAAATGAGAAGAGACAGCAGAAGGGAGGAAAGCCATTCCCCCCTGCACTATAAAGCTTGATGAGGGCTGAGTAGAAAGCTCTGGAAGGGAGCTTGAGTGTCATCAAGGACGTACAGTGACTGCGCCAAGTGCGCCAAGTCACCAGCCGAGCACGGCGGAACGAGCGGGAAACGAGACACAAGTCATCTGCCGAGAAGCATTTAATGAGCGCTTTAGCGCTGTTAGAGAGAGTTCACATCAGGTGAATGAGCACCGATAGCTGTTCGCAGTCTAATAAAAGGCCGCCAGCGGCACGGGAGTGGGAGCAGAGTACACAATGTACCATGCAAGGAACAACTACTGTCCTCAGCAGCATCACGGGCAACCAGCTTGTTTTCGACAGACCAGAATGAGCCTGCATTAAAGTGTCAGCTAAATTAAGACATGCAATGAGCAGCCATTAACAGCAAGCCATCGGGAGATGCCACCAAAAAGATGTGCAGTGGTCAGTATACTACAGGGATGCCATAGAAAAATTTTTTTCAGTTCCTTACAGAACCATCTTTGAAAATGAGATGTGTGAAGATGAAAACCATTTTAAGTTTTAAAGAAGCCCCATAAAACGCTGTATACAAATCCCATTGAAATTTCTAGACTATTAAATTATAGTGTAGCATCGTTCAGAATCTGATGAGAAATGTGCCATTCTAGAGAAAGTTACAACATTTACAGTGGTAGTGATAGGAACCAGGCGTTTAAATCATTTATTTCATCTAAAAGCCACATCACAGAGTATTACTACATAAAATGGTTAAGGACACGCTGAGACCTTGTTTAATAAAAGCCTGGCCTAAACATTTTTTAATCCAGGGATGATACATGTACGATGCACCAAAATGGCCCTAGAGAAAACCCATTTTTCATATTTACCTCTCTTATCTCCTCATATTTATCCTACAATGATTGATTCTACATATAAACACTTAGAAAACACCTGTAGGTTCACTGGTTGCTTTGGATAATGAATAAAAGGGCTGAAGAACCCCTGTAAAGAGTTTCTCTACAATTAGCTATTTCACATCAAAACACCCTGAATAACTTTTTTTCCACTGCATGAAAGTACTTTGAACTGTTCATGCTTACATCTCATTTCCAAAAATGGTTCAACGAACAATTCATTAAAAGATTTTTAATTTAAGTGTTTTTGATACCATTGTGCAAGGAACACCTTTATTTGAATAAATTAAAAGGCGTAATAGATGAATGGGACAGCTTAAAAGCGTGAAAGGAAAGTTGAAATAACTGCTTCCCCCAAATACAGTCAATGAGCAGATGATGTTTGGTGTCAGCAGTTTGCTTTAGTTGTGCACTATGAGACTAATGTAGGAAACACATAATGAAGTTTCTGCTTCACCTGTATGTCTCATCACATGATTCTTACAAACTGTACCAAGGTGTTTCTGACACTCTGTGGTGTAATGTTATCTATGAAAGGCTTCAGGATTCAAGGCAGCTCTTACTTCTCTTCTTAAATTTTTTTAGTGTATGACGGCTTAGACATGCAGTTGGCATTCCATTACTTGTTAGCTACATTAGACTGGGGCTCCAACTGCAGGCTTAAATGACTTCACCTGGGCAAATGTTCCATTTTTCCATTGTTCGCCAAACTACTATTTTATTGTACAAGATGGTCTTTATACAGACTGAAACCAAACAGAAGAAGAGAATGAATGATAAACTTGTATTTAAACAAAAGAGCTGCCTGACAGAATACTGGGAGAATATTAAGCTTTTCTCCTTTACCTATGATGGAGGAACAGCATGTGGTGTAGACTCAACAGGCCCATCTCCCACTGAGCTGTGTTTTCTCCCAGGCTACACATGCAAGCCCATGCTACTGCTTCAGCCTGAACCACAGCAGGGATTAGTGAGCGATCAGGCCAAAACTACAGCCTTCGGGCTTCAGAGGCTAACTGCTTCAAAGCTCGATTCCTTGCAGATTTCCAGAGTCTCTGCTTCCTGACTGTCTTAGCTCCAAAAGAAAATCACCTTGACAACATGAATGTGACTGTTAGACAAGCATTAGGGTACTCATTACAACAACGAGGTGTCTCATATGAACAGCAACAGGAAGAAACACTGCTGGAGTTAACTGGGTGAGATGACTGAGAGTTAACAAAAGTACTACACACACACGTGCGCACACACGCGCACGCACGCGCATGCACACACACGCTGACACGCACACGTACGCACACACACACACAAACACACACACTGACACTCATGCGCACGCACACTCGCACGCACACTCATACGCACACACACAGACACTCACGTGCACCCACACTCGCACGCACACTCATACGCACACACACACACTGACACTCACATGCACTCACACTCGCACGCACACTCATACGCACACACATACACACACACACACACACACTCGCACTGACACTCACACGCACTCACACATACACAGACACACACTGACACGCACACGCACACTCACTACGCGCGCACACACACACACAGACACTCACACGCATGCACACTCGCACGCACACTCATACGCACACACGTGCACTCACACATACACACACACTGACGCGCACGCACTTGCACGCACTCGCACGCACACTCATACGCACACATACGTGCACACTGACACGTGCACACACACACACAGTTATGGGAGCGTTTTCTCTGCACAGAAGATTAATTTTGATTTATATCTTCACCCTTTTAAAGATGCGTGTTTGGGGGTGGGGTGTGTGCGTGTGTGTGTGTGTGTGTGTGTGTGTGTGTGTGTGAGAGTGTGTGTTAGTGGGTGTAAGTGTGTGTTGGGCGGGGCTTCTAGCCCAAGGAGGACGCTCAGAACTATTACCCAAAATCCCCAGGGCCCGATATTTATATAGTAAACTAATTTTTGTAAAGTTTGCTCTAAATGTGTGACTATTACTTCTTGAAATCGTGTACATGCCAAAAAACATTTTCTTACACCTTAATATACATTTTTCAAGCATGTATTTATTTATTTTGTTTAGTTTTAACATTATTTAAATATTGCATTAATTTTCTTTATTTTACATGTATTAATATTTATTATTATTTAATATTTAATGAATTGTAATAATTGTACTGTTAAATTCTGATTAAAATCATGATAACGAAAGTTTAGTGTCAATTTGCCGTGACTGGCGGCTCCTCCTCCGGGCGGAGGGCTCCTCACCTCCGTTCTCCGACAGCTTCCCCCGATAGATCTTGTCCTCCACCACGTCCGTCCAGTACAGCGCGCTCTCGTTCAGGTGGAAGTCCAGAGCGATGGTGTTCCTCAGACCAGGAACCAGAACACTGAACTCACCCTTATGAAGATCAATACGCCTGATCTCATGACGATTTGAGAAGATGATGAAGGGCTTAAAGGGATCTGGAGGAGGGAGAGAGAGACAGAGAGACAGACAGAGAGAGAGAGAGAGAGAGAAAACATTCCTCTGAAACTGGTCCGGGTTAGGGACTGGACTGGAAATAAGAGACTTTGAAAGTCCTTCAGAAAGCTTGGAGAACTGTTCCTCAAGAACACATTAAACTACAAGAAGGTCTGGATTTCTGGGAGCAGAATATGGAGAAATGACCAAGACCTTTGCACAGTACTGCATCCTGCAATATTACATTGCTGATAAATCATCCAAAAGAATTTCAGAAGAGGAACCTGAAGCTGGTTCTGGTCGAGTTTTCGTGAACCTGATTTTCCAAACCCGTTTCCTCCTCACATTTTTCCAGGAATATGAACCCCGTCACTGATTGGCTGTTTGAATATTGGTGCCAACGGCAACCGCTGAACTCACTGCCAAAACAAATTCTCTCCTCCTCATCGACCTCCTCCCTTCTTCTGACATTTATATTCCATCAGTCCAGCGACCCGCCACCCTGCCAGCCCCGTCCCTCAGCGCTTGCTCCCTCCACTCGCCCACTCACACCCCAAACCGCCACGTCCGGCTCGAACGGAACGACCTTTAGGGAGAAACCACATCCTGACGGGGCGAGAACCTCCATAACCCACCAAAAAACTTAAACAAAAACCATCATAAACCACAACAGCACTCTCCCCTTTCACCATCTTCAGCCTCCTGCCGTCGCTCTGATTTTTCCACCATCTTCCAGAGGGACCTGGAGAAACATCTGTGCACTCAATAAAACACCTCCAACTCCCTCAGAAATACGGCCCCCCACTCCCATATATCCCCATCATAAGGCCTCCAAACGCCCCCCCCCCATTCCTTTACTAGTACTGTTCCCCAAACACCCGCCATTCCTTTACTAGTACTGTTCCCCAAACACCCGCCATTCCTTTACTAGTACTGTTCCCTAAACACCCGCCATTCCTTTACTAGTACTGTTCCCCAAACACCCGCCATTCCATTATTAGTACTGTTCCCCAAACACCCGCCATTCCTTCACTAGTACTGTTCCCTAAACACCCCCATTCCTTTACTAATACTGTTCCCCAAACACCCCCATTCCTTTACTAGTAGTGTTCCCTAAACACACCCATTCCTTTACTAGTACTGTTCCCCAAACACCCCCATTCCTTTACTAGTACTGTTCTCCAGACACACCCATTCCTTTACTAGTACTGTTCCCTAAACACCCCCAATCCTTTACTAGTAGTGTTCCCTAAACACACCGATTCCTTTACTAGTACTGTTCCCCAAACACCCCCATTTCTTTACTAGTACTGTTCCCCAAACACCCCCATTCCTTTACCAGTACTGTTCCCCAAACACCCCCCCTCCATTCATTTACTAGTACACTGCTCAAACATCCCCTACTCCCAGAACCTCCCATTCCATCTCTAGCACAGTGCCCCAAATGCCCCCACACTAGTATTGTACAACAAAAGAACCATTTCTGAAGTTTAAAGAGTGTCTAAATTGTAAAGTTTCTTCAAAGAACCTTCGGACTGATGAAGATCTCACATCTCATTTTCAAAGCTGGTTCTTTATGGAACAAAGCAAGTTCCTGAATGGTGCTGCTGACAGAACCCTTTGTTGTTTTGCGGTTCTCTGTGTTTTTCTGGAGTACCTGTGCTCCTGCAGCTCTCCATGTCTGGTTCCAGCATCCAGCCCTCGTAGCAGGAGCACTTGACGTTGAACTTGTCCTGCTCGCAGCGCTGGCTGCACTTCAGGTGTTTTGCGCAGAATCCCTGGATCTGGCAGGTCTTGTTGTCAGTGCCCAGCTCCATGCCCAGTGGGCACGAGCACACAATGCCCTCGCCCGGCGCCACCGTGCAGTTGTGGCTGCAGGCGCCGTTATCCAGCGAACACAGGTCTGAGATCAGCAGAGGGAAGGAAGAGGAGACCATTAGTAAAATGTTATGAAGTTCCTAAGATATTTCTGAATCTGCAGGACTACTTTCTAAATAAACAAACAAACAATATTTCAAACAATTACGGTGACGGTATTGCTGTTATAGCTACTATTTGTCAACACAAATACTTTTACGAAGGAACAGCTTCAAGTTATCTTATACTGAGTGATGGGTAGAGGGAGGACCACCCTACCCACCCAGAGAGAGAGAGGACAGTTATACTGAGTGATTGGGGAGGACCATCCTACCCACCCAGAGAGAGAGGGAGAGGACAGTGATGGGGGAGAGGGAGGATGTGGGTAATGTAGTTTGTTCTGTTCTCACCGCACAGCTTCTCGTCAGAACCGTCGGGGCAGTCGTCCTTGCCGTCACACAGCTTCTCGGCGGGCAGGCAGACGGTGGTGTCGTTGGCACACATGTGATGCGAGAGTTTACACACCAGCGCCTCACAGTTGTCTTCGTCCGAGTTGTCCTCGCAGTCGCTGTCCCCGTCACACACCCATGCTTTACTGATGCAGCGGGCTGTGGGGGACAGGCAGGGGGAGTTGACAGTCAGCTTAAATATCGAAATATTTATTATTTAAAACCAATTTCTAGGGCAGTTTACATTTGCGCCAGAGGGGTAACAAAGCCTTTCTCAGTGGAGATGAGTGGAACCAGACGTCTCCAACACTAA
This sequence comes from Bryconaethiops microstoma, assembly GCA_037577275.1. Taxonomy (NCBI): domain Eukaryota; kingdom Metazoa; phylum Chordata; class Actinopteri; order Characiformes; family Alestidae; genus Bryconaethiops; species Bryconaethiops microstoma. Next base: position 21,257,733 of record JBBJLS010000002.1, on the reverse strand, counting down.
TATAGTGAAGGTGAATTGAACCAGACATCTCCAACACTAATATAGTGGAGGTGAATGGAACCAGACAATTCCAACACTAATATAGTGGAGGTGAATTGAACCAGACGTCTCCTACACTAATATAGTGGAGGTGAATGGAACCAGACATCTCCAACACTAATATAGTGGAGGTGAATGGAACCAGACGTCTCCAACACTAATATAGTGGAGGTGAATGGAACCAGACGTCTACAACACTAATATAGTGGAGGTGAATGGAACCAGACGATTCCAACACTAATATAGTGAAGGTGAATGGAACCAGACGTCTCCGACATAAATCCAGCCGTTTTATTCTCTGTCCCCCCAGTGAAGCTCCCCGTATCTCTGAGAGTTTATATGGATGTTGATGATGTAAAATAGTCCCCAAATTTCTTTGGGGACTATTTTACCTCACGATGCCCTGCATGTATCCTTCCACCATGAATGGATTTCAATGGCGCAACCAGAACCATCTGATGTAAGAACTTTCTGTGAGGGAGATTTTAGAGGCAGTCGTCTGGTTCCATTCACCTCAGTTCTGACTCGGAACCAAGGATAGAGTTTCTTTAGAGGGTCTACTCTGCTATTGGCCCTGTGTCTGTGTATATATCATACAGAGGGTCCTCGAGTTACGACACAGTTCCATTCCTACGACAGTCACATAACCTGGATTTTGGTGTAAATAGAACCACACCCGAGACTCAGTCACTCACTGATTCTGACACAGTAAAATCATAATCTAGAACATAAAAAGACAACTAAGCCCCAGAAAAAGGAAAAGGACCATAAATATACTGAAATTTGTTCACTGTACTGTACTGCGGGCGCCACCTCCCTCACTCTTACGCCGCATTACTACGTATTCTTCCGCCACATGCAACCAAACTAGTTCACCCACGTAGTCCGTAAGTACGAGGCTAATGGCGTACTCCGAAACACTCACTTCTCTGTTCTTTAGAGTTTTTATGGGAGTGAGCACAGTAAACTCAAAACATTGTAAATCCGTTGTAACCGAAGGACGCCCTGTATATTTGATTTACTGGGCTTTAAAAAAGCATCTATGGTCTTAAGAGAATAAAAACAGCACCCATAAAGCCTCACCAGAGTCTCGGCACCCGAATTTGACGGCTGGATCACACATGTGTGTGACGCCTTCGCAGTTCTTCTCATCGCTCAGGTCCATGCAGTCGGTGTCGCCGTCGCAGCGCCAGCGCAGCGGAATGCACAGGCCGTCCATCCGGCACTGGAACTCATCTGTGTGACAGCCTCCCGGAGGACGAGTCGCTGCGGAGAACCAGGGAAGAACCAGAAGAACAGTCAGAACTTTCACTCCAGGCCATGAACTTCTCTACCCACACACAAAATGTTCACAGTGTTTGTGAATGGAACCAGACAGTTTCGTCCTAAAACTAAACCAATTCATGGTGGAGGGATACATGCAGGGCGTCGTGAGGTAAAATAGTCCCCAAAGAAAAGTGATTTAGTTCAGATTCA
>JBBJLS010000002.1:21234816-21246558 GCA_037577275.1 Bryconaethiops microstoma | reverse complement strand
AGATGTGTGCTTTTGATATATATACACACATATACACCCGCGCTCGCACACACACACACACACATATACACACGCGCGCGCACACACACACGTATATATTATATACACACACACGCGCGTGCACACATACATATAATGCAAGTGGCTGAGTAACTGCTACAGTCCAAAACAAGCACGTTTTATTTTAAAATAAATGTCAGAAGTCTATGTTTTCAATCATCTAAAACCAAATTGCTATGAAAAGAATCCCGTGCAACAGGTTTCACATCATTAGTGTCACAAAGTGTAATGGTCACATAAAGAATGATGAGTAGCATATTCTAAACTATTTAAGATAACTTGGTAACATCACGAATGAAGCTGCGTTAAAATCAGAACGAAGTGAATATCCTCATATTTTAAAAGAGAGGATCAAATTCAACAAAGAAATGGCCAGATTACCATTCATCATTCAATATATATGTCTCCCAAAATATCTTCTGGTCTCTGGATGATAATTACCTGCAAAGCTGTTCCTGTGCATAAAATAACAGTTATTCATATGATAAGTGATTCCAAACTTGTGAATAGCAGTGTACACAGGCAACAGGAACAAGACTTCATTTCACACAGCTCAACAGTTGAAGGCAGAAGGGTCCGCCTGATGGAAATATCAAACGGGTGACCTTTGTGTCAGCTGACACACAGAGGCACTGTTTTCCCCTCTTGATTCACAGCATCCTACAGAGAACTGCGCGCACACACACAGATGAGTGAATGAATGGGCACAAGAGCTCTCCAGCTGCTCAGTTTCATCCATAATCTGCACTCGTGCGTCATTAGTGAAGAGAAAAGAGTCACGACAAAAAGCCGAATCACGACTCGGAGCAGAGGAGGACGCACAATCTGCGTGTTATCCCAAACATCAGAATTAAGCTTAGACACTTCTACACCACGCGCAGCCCCCTCTGTCCAGCCCGAGGCGAGCAGGGCTAAGGGTTCTGAGTAAAACGGACAGGAGACAGGTGTGGGAATAATGAGGGCAGCCATGTACGATAATCAATTAATTGAGCAACATTCTTTCAATAAACTGATTCATAGAGAACTAAGCCTTCTGCTATGTCCTCTTACTCTGATCCGCCACAGTGCTGCTGTCATTCATATCGCCTCCAATGCTTCCTCTAACATACTGCAATCTATCAAAATGTATCACATGAACATTATGGAGCATTAAAAAGCTCTTATAAAGCAGTCACTGCCACTTGTAGCAGTCATTACTTCTTAAAAAAAAAAAAATTTTTTACGCCGAATAACAAACACAAACAAGCCAAAATTAAGCCAAATTACTTTTTTTTCACTATAATAAGCTCAGAAAGAAGCAAAACAAAAGAAACAGAAAGAGTGGTATCATGCAGTTATGTTATATTATTGAATATACTAATCATCTCTTCAACGAGTGGACAAATTTTTATTTTTAAAACAGGTATGCTATTTTTGAGTGCTTCTGTTTAAAATAACCAACACAATGACCAACCACCCCCATAATCACTGTTGAGTTTGTGGACTATAAGCAGAGGGAGCTCCTCTAGAGGGCCGGCCTCCTCTCCCTGTTCCCAGCGGAGGAATGTGCCGTGGCAGCCAGAGCAAACTGAGGTTTATCTACAGCGGGAGTGCTGGAATCAACACCCAGACAAGCCTGGCCACAAAGTGAAGAACTGCCACCATACAGAAAGAACACTTAACTGAGGTTTAGATCCCCCCCTTCCTTAAAGAAAATAAGCTTCCTGAATGTTTAAGGCCTGCATGCTTGCCATACTCATTCATTTTTTTCTGAATATAACCAGAGCTGCAAAAATGTGTCTTAATTAGCCATAAAACACACAGACCGGAAAAAAAAATAAAATAAAAAAAATCTGACAGTCTGTTGGACACACCGAACACACTTTAAATTTTCCACATATGCACAGACTGACACAAGCTTTCACTTCTCAGTTCCACACCACACTTCACACCCACTACTGATATGATCTAACAACAGATATGAAATAACAACTAACAGATATAACGTAATGCAGTGATAGTGGACCTTATATTCCACTACGGTTCGATATTATTTGTACTGAAAGTACTACCAAATGCCAAAGAATCACATTATAAAGTCAGCAGGCAGGAGATAAGGTCAGAGTCAGTACTGCTCTGCCCTGCAAAGTGCTGCTCTATGCTGAACTAGGCTAGGGTTTTGTGCTATGGGACTATATGCACCCACTCTCTCTTCATCTCAGTGACAGGCATATTGTAGCTGTAATGTACCTCTCTCCCGTCCCTGCTGTAATTGCTGTAGTGTCTCATGGGGCTCTGAGTCCATAGCCTGGGGCACGCTGAACTGCAGTAGCCTGACAGGATCCGTTCCAGTGTGATTAATGAGAGCAGTGGGCTAATATCAGGTAGCCTAAGGTGAGTTTGCACAGGGAAGGCCCTTAAGTGCAGACCTGCTGCAGAGGGAAGCAACTTCAGACCACAGGTCCAGCTCCGTGCATGCTCTCCACCAGGGCATGATGCAGACTTCTTAGTTATTGCTCTTTCTAAAGCACTCCAGACGGCTCAGGGTACGTTGCAGCACACACCTACAAGTACACTATATAGACAAAAGTATTGGGATCATTACTCCAACCGGGACTTTGATGACACTGCAGTCAACTCCATAGACTTTAATAGTTGGTCCCCCCTTTGCAGCTATAATAGCTTCCACTCTTCTTGGAAGGCTGTCCACAAGATTTTGGGAGTTTCTGTGGGAATTTGTGCCCATTCATTCTGTAGAGCATTTATGAGGTCAGACACTGATGTTGGATGAGAAGTCCTGGCTGATGTTGGATGAGATCTCCATTCTAGTTCATCCCAAAGGCGTAGGATGGGGTTGATGTTAGGGTTCTGTGCAGGTCAGACAAGTTCTTCCACACTGAACTCATCCAGCTATGTCTTTATGGATCTTGCTTTGTGCACTGGGACACAGTCATGCTGGAATAGAAAAGGAACTTTCCCAAACTGTGTCCACGAAGTCGGAAGCACAGTGTTATCAAAAATGTCTTTGTATGCTGAAGAATTAAGATTGCCCTTCGGTGGAAGTTAGGGACCACCTGAATTCAATAATCAAGAGCTGTGTCCCAATGCTTTTGTCCATACAGGTTAGATGATCGATATAAAAGTACAAAAACACAAAAACACATTTTAGGCAAGGGTTGTCATGTTAAATTGGTGCTTACCAGTGCTCAAAAAGTCTGTAGTACAGTGGTGTCCACTGTGATATTGCTTATCTACTAGGGTTTTGTCAAGGGTGGGGAGGTATTAATGGACTTTCAGTCAAAAAACAGGCCTTTTGGACAACCAAAAAAATCCATTGGCAAAGACAGCTGTACCCTTTACCACATAGGAATTTGGGTGTAAGGAAGAGAGGAACTGGGTGAAGGCCATCACCATCACACAAACCCCACACTGCACGCCAAGACTTAACAATGCGGTGAGGAGCAGAAAGACTCCATCAGTCATTCCCTCAATACAAAGCCTGGGTTGGGCAGCGCTGCTGGCAGCCTCTTAAAAAAAAAAAAAAAAAAAAAGAAGCACCAACGAGTAAACATTAAAGCCCACACTTGCCTATTTTCTTCTTTTTTGCCTGCAAAATTTGGTGCTTTCATTGTTCTATCTGTACACACATTCCTCTCAACATGCAGACTGTAAGTTATGCGCAAAGCTGTGAAGCGAATTCGGGAAAGAGATTTGAGCGCTTCATTTGTGCTGCCTGCTGAGATGAGTGCAAGAGAAACTTCAGGTGAGTTAAACGCCCATCTCTCCATTCTACTACTTCTTCCTTCTTCTGTGTCTGGTCTGGCGAGAGGAGATAGTGGGTGAAGTGCTCCTTGTGGAAGCTTGATGAGAGACTTAACAAAGACAGGCACAGAAAAGGCAGGGAGAAAAAAAAGGAGATAGAGAGCACATTCCTTTGATGCCCCTGGGCTCACTGTTGGCCGCTTTCCTTGTTAATCCAAACTCACAGGGCCTGCTGACGGGCCTTTCATGTGCTGAAAAGGGCCGCTCAGCCCTCTGGGATGGAAAGACGTCCCATTCGCCATACCAAAGTCATCTGCTAGCAGACGGCTAGGATAATCGGCCAATCCAAATCTCTGGACTTGCAGTATCACGGACTTAATGTACGAGTCACAGGGTAGGTCCACAGGACCGTAGGGGTCTGTCTAATTCTGGATAATGCAAAATTGTGCTTGGGCTGCAGACTTAAGCGAACCTGCTAATGGAATAACCGTTAATTTATAGAGTAACATATGTAAAAATTTAAAGAAAACAGGAACGGCTCCAAAAAATCCACTATCGTCAAAAAGAAGGCATGCAAGCGACACATGATGCACGTGTCACTTATTTGTGAACTTATTTTCCGACACTGATCCAGTAATTTCAATCCCATTTTAGAGAAGGTCACAGAATACAAATCTGGAGATCTGGTCAGAGCAATAAAGCTCAGCACTGCTCTCCTCCAGCCAGCATTTCCACTGGCCGGTTCCAGCACCTGACCGCAAATCTCCACACACCGGCTCCGCACCATTACTCCCGTTTGTTTGGCTTTGCGCTTGCATGAAGACTGAAAAGGTTCACACTGTGCATTCTCTGCGGAACGGATGTTTCTTCTCAGCCAATACGCGCATTGCTAAATACGTTCCAGAGAACGTGGCTTAGCTGTGCTCTATTGCCCACAAATAAAAACTGTGTGATGGAATGCCTGCTCCAGCAGTAACACACGTACTAAAAATGAATACTATCTGCTGTGAGGATCAGCATGCAGGGGGTGAGACAGAGATCGAGTCAGTTTTAAATGGCTGCTCTAAATGGGCCTGAACCAGGAAACAGCTAAAGAGAGATAAGTGCGCTGTAGCTGCGTCAGAGGAAGCCGTGTTATCGGACTGGTGCAGGAGGGCACGTTACCTGTCTTGCGGAGCGGGAAGTCATCTTTGGAGTCGTACAGGCCCAGCACCGGGTGGTTATAGGTGGACATCCCTGTCTGAGGGGGAGAACTCTGGTCCAGTGAACTGTGCTGGGTTTTCCTGAAGAAAAGACAAAAACAAATTCAAATTCACATATAGTTAACTCAGGCAAATGAGGTCTTCAGCACACCTTAAACCCTTTTCACTGGGCTGCCTTTTCCCTCCTTGTCCTGGTGGTGATGATGGTGCATGCTCTCTCTGATCCACACATGTCCAAGCACAACGTAGTAAACAATACCTTGTCCAGCCAGACACACTCAGACGTCATAAATCACTTCCAAACCCACTTCTTCCAATATTCCAAAACATTACTAGATTCCAAGGTGTGTAGAGCAGCCTCTGAAAAAGTGTGTGTGTGTGTGTGTGTGTGTGTGTGAGCACTGCAATTAGTCCTACAACTTTAAATATATGTATGTTAATGGCACAAATAGCGTTCATTAGTTAAGTTTTTATTGCCTGCTGTTTCTCTCACAGACCAAGCTTGCCTCTAGTATAATAGCAACACAGAGCCTGGCGTGTTTGAGGCCTCTTGTTTGAACAAATCACAGACTCGACTAATCAGTCATAAGTGCATTGCCTGGTTAAGTCCATCTCGAATGGATAGACATGGTTGTGGTAAACTATTATGTTTTCCCCTCCTTAGAATCTGTTTTATACTAAACTATTAGCAGTGAGGTAATGTATATCAGCTGAATCAGGAACCAAAAGGTCAAAACTTTTCTACATGCAGGCAAAGTCAGGACATCTAGCACACACCTAAATCACGCTGCCCATTTAAGAGCATGAGTGATGTATTTGTGAAGTATGCTGCAACTAGCTGAAATGACTTGCACTGCAGACAAGTGGGAACAAATGTTTTGATTAATAAAACATATTGTCTCTCTCTTTGTTCACCTGTAATGGTTGATCTTAACACAGAGGCACACCAGTATGGAATGTTTTATTAATCAGCTCTTATCTTTGAGGAAGATTATAAAGAGGGACTTCAGAATGAATTTGAAAATAACGAATGTTCTATATAAAACAATATAGACTTCCACATAGTTCTACAGTCATACTGCTACAGTTATATAACTTTAAGCCAAAACTGTCCATTGTCTAAACGGTTTATATATTTGTTTATATGTATATACACAAGCTCTGTGATTAATTCAGCTACATTAATCGCACATATTTTTCCTGTAAAAGTATTTAAGGATTTAAATTAATTTTGGCATATGAGTGAATGAATAATCAACATTACAGACTTTCAACGTCTCTTTTATTTAATAATTGTTTCTGCACTGCTCATGTGCAGTAATGGTCACAGCAATCAAAACTAAGACCTAATATGCTGAGGGAAAAAATCAGAAATGCTTCAGCAAGAACAATGACAGAACCAAGCGCATCTATAAGGTGCAGTTTAAGGCAATGTACATACACGCACGGACGTCAGAAGCATTCTAAAGTGGGGGTGTGCTGCACTCAGCGTCTCGCGTGTTTCACTCATACGTCATCCCTAATATAATAGTTCCGGTGTTCTAATGATTCATGCTACCCCATCGAAAAATGCTCCCTTTAAGTTTATACAGTTCATACAGTTTATGGTCAGTTTAACACTGATAATGATGTGAAATAGACAGACAATATGCATATTCAGAGAAAATGTATTTTATTTAAATGAGAATAGCCTAGATAGATCGATAGATCTTTAGAGGTACATAGAGCCAGTTCATACAGCCAGGTTCTAACACTGAGAAATGCTACCATACAGCAGGGCACAGGCTGCTTCAGTTGGTGCCATGCTTACAGCTCGTGGTGATTCTGGACAGTGCTGATGTTTTCCAGCTTCAGATGGCATTCTGTAAACTGCAGTAAAACGCATTTTAAACTTTACTGATTCTAGAGGAAACTGCTTATGTAAAGACTGTAAAGACAAAGATCCCAGAGTAGCGACATACACTCATATGCCCTTGAACTGTGCACTGAAAACAGCATGTAGAAACAACAATTAAAAGAGCATTTAAGATATTAGTCGCCACAAACTGGTGTCCCAAACACAAGACAGCACAGATTAACCAGTGTCCAACGCAAGATAGCACAGATAAACCAGTGTCCATTTGTAAGATAACACAGATAAACCAGTGTCCAACGCAAAACAGCACATATAACCCAGCCTCCCTAACACTAAGTAGCACTGAATCCCAAGACAGTGGAACTGCACATGTGCAGAAGGGCATGGTATCAGATCTCCATGGGTAGCATGTTAAAGCTAAAGACCAGGTTAAAGTCACGCAGTGCAGTTATTCAGTGTTAATTTAACACGTTATTTTTTTTCTTTGATTAATTGATCAAAATCAATGTGTTAATTCGACAACCCTTGTGTGTCTGTGTGTATGTATGTGTATATATATATACCGGTGCTGGGCCTGTATATATATATACACACACACACACACACACACACACACACACACACACACACACCCTAGTGGTCTGTAGTCCAATTACTTATATTCAAATACACATTTTATCAGACCTTTATCAAATTTAAAGTACTATTAGGAACCAATCACGACAACACCAGTAGTTACATTAGCATTAGGACTCCTAGAACTAAAAAGAACATTAAGGTTCCTTCAGCAGTGCTCATAGTAAGTACATTAATGAGCAGCAAATAACAAAAGCCTTTTTAAAGTGGAAAGCTGCAGTCAACCTCAGATCAAGACTTCAAAATCAGATCAAGACCTTTGGAAAAATCAATGTACATCAAAATACTTCAAATTACACAATTACTTATCAACATTATGGCATATACAGTCTACCAGGTTAATACAAACTTGGTGGGCAGTCCTTTCCTTTATTTCTCTCTTTCTCAACCACTCCATGAGTATTTATCTATCTTCTCCCAGACATGAGTCCATAAAAAGGAGCAGCCGAGCGGCAAGGGAGGAGAAAAAAAGCCCCAAAATGCTAATATTCAGCCTGTACACTTGAAAGCACAGTCCCCCATTATCAGAGGCTCACAGCTAAAAGTGAGTGTGTTTGTGTGTCTGTGTACACACTGTGTGTGTGTGTGTGTTTGTGTGTCTCTGTGTACTTTCACATTTCTTTTTAGAACCTGCTGCTGTGTCTCTTATCTTTCACATGAGAAAACTTTTTCTCCTTAAAACCTCTTCGAATATCTAGCAGGGGTGACAGACATTCTCTTTATACTGAAATGTTTGAGTTAGAGGAAGATAGAGAAAAAAAAAAAAACCATGCCAGTCAAGAAAGTAATGAGGAACTCCAGACATGTCAAATTTCCCGGGCCAAATTCCTGAAAAGAGCTGCGGCTGCCGTCTGGCTGCATGAGTTTCGCTCACCTTCCAACTGACAATATTCATGCTTTGAAGTGTGGCGCTTGCGTGACAGCAGGATCTTTGATATTCCAGCTTTCTTGAAGAAATGTGTGTTTGAAGTTGTCTATGGTGACTGTTTGAGATGCCACTGAAGGTTTTCCCCTCCTCGCCCTCCCCCATGTCTGGTGTGTTACTCACCCATACCAGTAGCGAGGGTCACTCGGCATGCAGTGGTTGAGACTCCTTTGAGCGAGCGCTTTCTTCTTATTCAGCACAAACTCCTGCAGACGCATCTTCACCTCCGTACTGGCCACCGCACCTGCCAATCACACAGCAGGCACTGCTTAGCAAGCGTCTATAGGAATCCGCACACTCAAACACACGCATTACCCGTCAGGAGAGGTCAGATAGTGTGCTCAGTTTAAAGCAACAGATCAGCAAAAATCTAATTTATTGAATTGCATACTCCGAAAGCAATCCACAAAGAGGGGCAAGCATAGGCATACTGCATGCTTACACACTTGCCTCCTGCTTCATGTCGTCCCAAATATACTTGCTTATCTGGTTTCTAACACACACTGTTACACAATGAAAACAGTAGCAGCAGCAACACTGTACAGAAGCCCTAAAAAGCCATGGATTTAAAACTTATTTATGCAATTTTCCACCATTCAGAGTGTATTTGTTTTCTCGAAAGCTTGACTTTTCATTGTCAGAAAGAACCTTTTTCGATACAAAGAAACAATTAACTTGATATCCTGTGAAAACAAAACAGATTTCATGCACACTGCATTTGACCCTCATAGGTTTTATTTAGTGTAATCAAACTGAATGAGTGTTCCTTTTGGGAGAAACTGCTCATGTCTATGGGTCTTTTAGGCCCTGGTTGCTCTGTCCGCTTTAGAATCCTGTTTATACTGTTTTTCAATGGGCTAATCTGAGAGGCACTAGAACTGGTGCTGAGTGACAGACCGAGCTCCGTGGTTGCTGTGATGACTTTCTGTAAAACCAAACTTTTTGTTCGTTCCGAGAGAGGGAAAATTAATTCATGTTTTTGGCTGTTGAATCTAGCGAAGCATGTCCACAAGCTTCACACAAGTAAAAGTGGTCAGAAGATTTACGTGTTCATTTTGTTTTCTTAAGATAATTATTATTTAATAGTATATTTAAACCTATTTAAATACCGTATATTGCATTAAAATATCAATATATTGCATTAAGCTTCAGGAATGTAAGATTTCTCCTCTGTTGCTGCTTTTTACTTGTTTTCTACCTAGAGATTCATAGTGTTCCACATTGATCAGGGTTAGAAGCATCTTTCTGCTCCTAGATTACGTTCCATACCTCCACTCGGGTGTCACTGAAAGCAGAGAGACCTATCAGACAGACACACTGAACGTGAGCATGTTTGGGTAGAAAGTTTTCCTCTTTTCTGTCTAAAAGAGATGGAATGCTTAGAACGACACCACAGAGACTCCCGCTGTTAAACACACTCGTGGTTTTTCCGCTCTTTAAAGGAGGAACTTCTGACGGAGTGTTTTCTCACAGTTCTTTTTTCAACTGTAACCTTTCCCAACGTCTGTAAACAAGCCCCTGGGGGCCGCTCCCAGCTTTCACGCACTCAAATATATGCTCACACACAAACTTCCGCCACCAGGCACCACGAGCTCCCTGCAGGCAACAGGTGGCCGCGGTGGCAGTGTCTCATGTGGCGGATTAGAAAGTGGCGGTTAGCGGCAACAGAATGATATGTAGTATCTGCAGAGGATGCAGGCTGGACCCTCTCAGCACTGCTTCTACACTGGAACATTTACTCAAACTGGAGGGGTTCATGGGTTTACGCTACACTCTGACCAGTATGGACTTATTTTATTTGCTCAAATATCAAAAAGACTCCTGGAGCACAAACGGTGCGCTGGCAGTGCATTCATTTCATATTTAAATATCATCGAGGCAGCTGGTGGCCCGGTGCTTAGGGCGTTGACCCTGCAATCAGAAGGTTGTGGGTTCGAATCCCAGCACTGCTAGTGTCATCACTGAGGTTCCCTTGAGCAAGGTACCGTCCCCACACGCTGCTCCCCGGCGCCCCTCATTGGTGGCAGGCCCCTGCTTCACTCGGTGAATGGGTTAAATGCAGAGAAAGAATTTCACTCTGTGTGCTGCGTTCACGTGTGACTATAAGGGGCCACTTTAGTTTATTCCATTTTTATAATAACAGCATGTCACCCAGTGTCAGAAACCATGGTAACACTATTAGTCACACATACAAAAGCAATGAAAGCATTCTTTAGGGGCAGCTGGTGGGCTGGAGGTCTAGGAGTTGCACCTGCAATTGGAAGGTCGTGGGTTCAAATCCCAGGACTTTCACTGAGGTTCCCTTGCTCCCCGGGTGCTGTATTCCTGGCTGCCCGCTGCTTCACTCGGGGGAATGAGTTAAATGCAGGAGCTAAATTTCATACCGTTCACACCTGAGAAATGGTCCTTCTTCACTTCACTGATGTGTTTAAAAAACTCCTGAGTGTGTAAGGAAAGAAATTCTTGTTTTAATAAAGAAATACTTCATACAAGCCTTTATAAACTGTTCATAATTGTAATAAAATGACCAAATGTCTTTCACTTTCCACGGTAAAAGCTCTTTACGTTAATATATTATACTTTTATTCCTAAATGGTCTAAAGTCATCTTAAGTTCTTCACTTTTTAAATGGGTCACGAAGTTACTATGTAACCTAAAACCGCGTAAGCGAGTCTGTTTTAGACTACTAAACACCTGAGGCGACGAAAAGCAGTAGATGTTTTTTTGCTGTCACTTTAGAAGCTGAGGATTGGAACATCTCTCCAGCAGCAGGAGCCGTTAGAAGGTCGCGCAGGCCTGCTATGAAGTGGACGAGGCTCGTTTGGTCCAGGGTGACCTCCGCAGCTCTGACAGCATTTAAATCTTTTATGTGTGGAAGAGGCCTTCTCCCACTCCCTCTCTCTTTCAACCACACAATGATTTATTACCTGAAAAGAACAGAGAACTAATTAGTGGAGTAATTAATTATATAAATTTGCATATTTGCATTTGCAATTAGTGTAGTCAACTGATTAGTGGGAGATGTGGAGTTTGACTCATCAGACGCTGGTGTGTGTTTGTGTGTGTGTGTGTGTGTGTGTGTGTGTGTGTGTGTGTGTGTGTACTGGAGCGGAACGTACGGGACGCCAGCTGAGGCATGCTGGGAGGACAGCCAGGCAAGGTGTGTGCATGCAAAATGTAAGTATAAGTTTATGTGTGGTTGTGTGTGTAAGGAATATGTCCGTGTTTATGTAAGCTTTAGTAGTGTGGTGTGTGTGTGTGTGTGTGTGTGTGTGTGTGTGTGTGTGTGTGTGAGAGAGAGAGAGAGAGAGAGAGAGAGAGAG
>JBBJLS010000002.1:21215455-21228026 GCA_037577275.1 Bryconaethiops microstoma | reverse complement strand
CACCCCACACACACACACACACAGAGTACAGTACGGACAGAGAGTTCTTACCCATCAGCTCTTCGTTCTGGAGCGAGGGATCGCGTGTTTTTAAGAGCAGCGTATCACTCCCAGGACACACAAACTCACAGCCAGTCGTCAGTAACCAAAACACAGACGAGCCTCTCTCTTACACTCACTCCTCTCCTCTGTCTCTCTCAATGACTGCGCTCCACTCTGCCTCAGGCTGTGTCTCTAGCTGCATTTGTCTCCTCCCCTCTCTCTCTCTCTCTCTCTCTCTCTCTCTCCCCCTCACTCTGTCTCTCTCTCTCCCCCCCCTCACTCTGTCTCTCTCTCTCCCCTTCGCTCGCTCTCAGCTGGTGACATCAGAGAGCCATCGCAAGCATGCCGAGTGTTTATGCGCACCACCGCTCCGTTTCCTGGAACATACGCCAGATTCACAGAAGGTCCAGCCATCTCCCTCTATCTCTCTCGCCCTCATTACCGCTACACTCTGACGGCCAAACACCCTCCGCTGCAGGAGCCTTTGAGCCACACTCAAAACAGAAAGTGTTTTATGAAAGATGTTAAAGATTAGCAAGTCAGTGAAGCAATGACGTACAGCGAGCTGCCGCAATTAAACAGCCTCACTGTTCGCTTTCTTTCTCACACATCCCCCTTTAAGTTCACCGTCCCAACATCGCTCACACATCTCCCTCCATCAGCCCCCTGCACTGAGGCTCTGCAACTCTGCTTCGCCCTCGCAAACGCTCTAGCTTTTCAGGTTGAGGGACTTTGTCCAACAGGTAGCAGTGAGTTATCATTGGTCAGTTAACTACTCTATCGTTGGAATGTAGCTAGTTGACCAGCGTTACTTGATTCTCACATACAACTGCTCGCTCGATCTTTTTTTTTTTGTTTAACCTCACCAACTTTAGGGACGAGCTCGCAATCTGAAAGGCGCTTCTTGTTTGTGAAAAAAATGTTTGTCATTAATAAGCAAACGAAACTAATGCTGAGTCCCAGAAACCTCGGAACCAGGGAAATATCTGATCTCCTTAAAAAAGTATGATGGAATCGAGCCATCCTGGCTTGAACTCAGCATGCCACTGTTAATCCATGTAGTAAATGCTCAGTAATTTGCATTAATGTGTTAACGTTTGGCAGAGTTAGAAAGTACGAAACGAAAGGGACAGGATTACATGCATCCCAATTAAACAAATATGAACATTACTTTCTTAGAACTTTCTAAATAAATTTAACGATATGTGTCTTTGTCCAAGGCTACAGATCCAACAGAAAAGACTGGTGAAATATATATAAAACTTATTGAATGAAGCATTGCGCGTGGACGTGGGACCCCTATGTGTAATTTGTGGCCCCTGATTTCAGAAGGTCGAAGATCTGCCCCATATCAAATAATAGATTCAGTCCTGGTTTACACATATATGTTGTACATAGTTGCAGTAAACAGGTGTAACGATGAAATAAAAGGATCTGAAAATAACAAACGTTATTACAAAAAAAAAGTTGTATTGTAGACACATCCAGCTGTCGCTTCTGAGGGTCTCTCATTTGCAGTCTTTGACAGAAACCACTGCCAGTGGTCAAAACTAGGCATCTGTCTGCATCCTCTCAGTTGGAAAGGGAGGGGGCAGCACACTCAAGTCACTTTGCTTTTTCTGAAGTCGATTATAAACTAAAAAACTTGTGTTGTATATAATACTACAGAATCAAGTAATAAATGTAAAATACTTGTAAGATATGTAAAAACTATTACAAATCAAAATTAATCTTGACCTTGAATGTTGTTGCATCCCAAGCCACCAAACCCACTCCTTTTCCAAAAGACAACTCAGAAGGGCTCCCTCAGAACATTATTCTCTCCGACTGATTCATCGACTTGTCAGCCAGGCACAACAAAGCCATCAAGAAAGACGATCCTCAGTCAAATTGATATTCGAAACGCACTGTTTGGTTAAATTACGATGAGCATAATTATAAGAAATAACCAGTGTCTTTCCCAATAAGCTCCAGATGTCAGCTGTAACAGCTACAATGAAGAACATGTTCACAAGCACTCCCATCACCACACACACGCGCGCGCACACACACGCGCGCATACAAACATGCACACAAACACGCACACTGTTGTCTGCTCTGAATGATAAATATGCCAATAATGAGGAGGCATGCTTTATGAGTATTTTCAGTTCTGACCCACCTCATTCTGCAGAGGATAAATCTGGGTGACTTTAAACGTCCTTCTTGGGAAGAAAAACAGTAATTAAAACTGTTCCTTTGAATAATGAACATGATGAAATGAGTTGGGTTTGGGGGAGACATTTTAACAGAATCAGAAATGAGGCGATTAGGGCCGAGATGGATGAGGCCATCAGGAGCCAGCGAGAATGAGAAAAGCGCTCTTTTCAGTCTCTATGAAACACACACATACCAGGTGTATGAAACAAAACCTCAGATCCCACAAACCTACTTATACACAAACAACTTTCATACATTTTATTCCACCTAGTGCTGAGAGAGAGAGAAAGAGAGAGAACGAGAGAGAGACAAAGAGAAAGAGGAAGTAAAAAAGAGTGGGGAGACAGAAAGAGAAGGAAAGAGATAAGGGTGCAGAGGAGAAATACTGAATGAAAGAGAGAAGTAGAGAGAGAGAGATGGAGAGTGTGTAAGAAGGGAAAGAAAAGAGATGTTAGAAAGAGCACGAGGGACAGAGAAGAAGGAGAGAGGAGAGTCAGAGAGTAAAACAGACGAGGGGAGTGAGAGAAAGGGGGAAAAGGAGAGAGGGGGAGAGAGATAGTGAGAGAGAGAATGGAAGAGGGAGCGAGATAGAGAGGGAGCGAAAGAGAGAGAGAGAGAGAGAGAGAAAGGGGGAAAAGGAGAGAGAGGGAGGGGGGAGAGAAAGAGAGAGAGGGAGAGAGGGGGGAGGAGAGAGAGAGAGAGAAAGCGACAGAGCGAGAGACAGAGAGAGCAAGAAAATGAGAGGTAGAAAGAAAGTGAGAGAGGGAGAAAGAGAGAGAGAGAGCGAGCGAGAAAGAGAGAGAGGGAGAGGGAGAGAAAGAGCTTAACCAAGTGGCCGATCAATGGCACATTTACTCCAGCACAATGTTAATCAATAGTCAGCGTGTTTGGCTACGAGCGAGCAGGGAGGGAGCAATACTGCACCGAAATAAATATCCCACAGATCACTTTCACACAGACGCCCAGCAAACAATAACAGAAAGTCAACACCCAAAAAGCAGCACCAAACACTCCTCTCTGAACAGCCTGAGGCACCAGAGCTCTGTAGCAAAAACACTGACCCAACCTCAGCATCTCAGCATGACTCCTAACATACCAGAGTGCTTAAGACCACGTCACTCCTTCACACATGCACGCGAGGACCCCAAATGACAACAAGCCAGAACATGCATGGTGTCTTAGATTAGATTTTTTGCTGTTTTATTGGCGTTATGAGGTTAATGTAGCTGATTTGTGGCAAACAGCCCCTTTAAAAGTATACGTACACATTTTCCGAAAAAAAAAAAAAATGAAAGCAATACAATGTATGCTGTTAATGGCCAACATAGACAGATTGGGTGGTTTATCATTGGATTTCACAAGAAAGTATGGGCATTGGCAGATGGACAAAAGTTGCAGTTGACGAAAGTTGGAGGCCTAACCTCCATCTAACGTATCGACCAGTCATTGGCTACAGACAAATATTAGTTGATATACATTTTATTTACTTGTGTCAAGAATTTTAGGTGGATGTTCCAACAACCCTACACTGTCAAAAGTTTCTTACGGCCAAAAGCAAACTTGCAGGTCCTACATGGATTCTCAATCTGTATTCTGTATTAATTTAGAGGCAGATTATTACACTCTATGGCCAGACACATGGTTGTCTATACCTGACAGTTAAAAACAAAACAAAAAAAATGCTTATCTACTTCTGACGCCACCCATACACACCGATCCCACTGATAACGCTCAGATGCATGAACACACCCAGTGATCATACTGATAATGCACGCACGCACGCACGCATGCATGCAAACACACACATGCACACACACATGCACACACACATGCACACACACATGCACACACACATGCACACACACATGCACACACACCCTTAATTGTCAGGACCCACTGGCAACCTGTCAGAAAGAAACATCAACACCAGGAGGAAAAAGCTTAAAATAAAAATGAATAAAAATCCTGCTGGAAACCGGCAGTGTGTTTTATTCCCCAGTAGCTGTGCCAAAAATGGAGAACATGTAAATCCAGCACTGCAAATGAAATTCCCGTTCCATGAGACTCCGGCTGGAAAACTCCACGGATCCTTGCTCTTATTCCTGCCAGGTTATTTTTAGTGCAGATACACCAGGAACACTCACATATCTTTCTACAAACAGAATCTATGCAAAGCAATGCAAAGCTGCTGCAAGACAGGAACCTCGCAGCAGAGTTACTCAGCATGTATGCTGTCTGAGGTCTGGCTAAAGGAAACACTGGTGCTCTACAGCACCATAAGTGGAACAAAAAGGAAAATGTTCCTTGTGTTTAACTTGGAAAAGTCACGTCGAGTGTTAAAAACACACGCCCATAGCTGTGAACTGTAGAGACAAGGCTAATGCCGATAACAAGTTATGGGGGTCTAATAAATGGGATCCACCAACATTTAAGCAAACATTTTTTTGAATGGAAAAAAAAAAAAACTTGACCAAAAAAAACATTTTAATCTTAAAAGGCAATGAAAATTAAAAAAAAAAAAAGATTACACATTTATTTTCTTTGCTGCACATCATATCATTATGTACTTTACTTTTCATTTCTCTGTGATGCTAATTCAGGTTTGCAAAATCTATGGTGATAATGATGGTAATTTTGTCCCAATTTCTACATTTTAAAAACTGTATCAACATCACCTTTTGCACTGAGATAGGTGTGTGTGTGTGTGTGTGTGTGTGTGTGTGTGTGTGTGTGTGTGTGTGTATGTATGTGTGTGTGTGTGTGTGTGTGTGTGTGTGTACTTCTCTATATTCAGATATTCTGAGCTCCAGTGTTTTACAAGCATATTCATATTACTACATGCACACTGGTTGCTGGTTGAGCACAATAGCTGTGGGTGAACCTGGGAGTGTGTTGTTATGCTTTTGTCGCGATATTGAAATTGACATCAGGCAACCTTTTTTCAGAGCATGAAGTAATTCTTTTAATGGCCTACCAAAGCTTTGATTTGAGTCTGATGTAAGAAGAACAGAGAATTGCAAACAGTTTCTCCATTTCTCATGCTGTTTGTGCTTTGCACTGCTAGTTATCATCTGCAATTTATTCCTCACCTTGGAGTACAGAGGGGTCACTTTTCTCATTTTCACTCTCTGTTTTTTTATTTTTTGGTCTTCCGTGTGCAGGATCAGCCTGCAGCAACGATGCTGTAAAATCACAGAAAACATGGAGTGAACAGAGGGAGAGGCAGAGCAGCTGTTAAAAGGGTGACCCACTATTGCTGCTACACCTTTCAATCAGTACTGGTCCAGGACATACAGGCTTTTACACACTGTGTTTAACTCTATCTTTAGGGAAGATGGAGGCTTCTCAATAATGTTGAACACTTAAAATACATGTGGGTCAGTTTCATGGGTTTGTAGTTCCACTGCAGAGGCAGTAGAGGGCTCTGTACGCACAGGCCAAGATCAACTTAGCATTTATAGTTCTGTTGGGCTTATTGCAAGAAAATTGTGTGTGTGTGTGTGTGTGTGTGTGTGTGTGTGTGTGTGTGTGTGTGTGTGTGTGTGTGTGTGTGTGTGTGTGTTTGCTGTTGGCCTACATAGCCTACATATAGTCTAAACTAAAGATTCCAAAGTTGTCCATAATTTATGTTCAAGTTACAGGAGAAAAATCATTAATCAATAAGTAAATGTTTGTATCAATAAATCCTAATGATAAACAGTAAGGTAATATTTATTTATTCATTTTCTGTAACCACTTAATCTTTACTAGGGTTGCAGGTACACAGAGCTTGTCCTGGAGACAACAGGCGCGAGCCAGGGACTCACCCACCACAGCAGTAAGGTAATATAAAAAAGACAATAAGACAAGCCTAACTTGAAAGAAAAGAAAGAAGTAGGTAAAATTATTACAAATACTAATGAAGCAAACAAAAAACAAATTAAAATAGTAAACAAGTATCACAACAGCATATATTTATGAACTGTGTTATCTGTAGAAGATGCATACTGATTTACCCATACCTAATCAACAAAATGTGTAATTGGACCAGGGGTGCCCAAACTTGCATATTATTGTGTAAAAAAAAAAAAATATCCAGAATGTAAAATTAAAATTGACGCTTCCACATTCCAGAATTACAGCTGTAGGGTGCATGTGCCCATCTGTGGGTATCTGCTTCAACAGGCATGATGAAACACGGGGACATTTTGACTGACAAGCAGAATCACCAGACCTTAATCCCAGTTCTCAATGTGGAAAGACAGGTGAAATGCTGAAATAGGCGCGCAGTCTACGGAAACATTGATTAAAATGGAAGGGAAAGGTGTCATCTTTACCAGGACTGATGCTGTGCTGATTTGCTGTGAAGTGAAAAACATTGATTATTTCATTACAGTGATACCTGTCAAGGTATATTAGGCTGCAAGCAAAAAGTCAGTTCTTGAAGGTGATGTGGTGGAAGCAGGAAAAATGGGCAGGTCTAAGTATGTCAGATGACAATTTATGCTGGCTGGAAAACTGAAGCACAGCATCTTCCAAATGACAAATGATGTGGGGTGTTGGTATACAGTGGTTAGTACCTGCAAACAGTGGTCCAAGGAAGGGCAGTCCGTGAATCGACCAGGACATGGGTGGCCGAGGCTCAATGATGTGTGTGGTTAGCAAAAGCGAACCCATCATACAGAAGATCTAGTGTATTGCAAATTGCTGCAAAAGTTAATGCTTGCTGTTATAGAAAGGTATCAAAACACACAGTGTATTGCAGCTTGCTGTCTATGGGGCTGTCAGAGTGCCAGTGATGCCACTATTCACTATCAAAAGCACCTACAGTGTGCATATGAGCAGCAGAACTGGATCCTGGAGCAATGGAAGAAAGTTGTCTGGTTTGATGAATCATATTTTCTTGTACATCATGTGGATGTCCAGGTGTGTATGCTTCAGTTACCAGGGCAATAGATGACACTAAAATGAAAGCGAGCCAATGGAGGTAGTGTGATGCTCTGGGAATGTTCTGCTGGGAAACCTTGGGTCTTCACATTCATGTGGATGCTTCATTGACATGTACCACCTACCTAAGCAGACCAAATCCACCTTTTCTTGGCAGCAGTATTCCTTAGTTGCAATGGCCTATGTCAACATTATGATGTGTCTTGTCACACCACAAAATTTGTTCAGCAATGGTTTGAGAAACCTGACAAACAGTTCAAGGTGTTGACTTGGCCTCCGAATTTTCTTCATCTTTATCTGATCAAGCATCTCTGGGATGTACGGTGCAAACCTGTCAATTAATGGAGGAGCCACCTCACAACTTACAGGTCTTAGTGCCAGATACCACAGCACACCTACAGAGGACTTGTGGGGCCCGTGCCTCAACAAGTCAGAGGTGTTTTGGTTGCACAAAAAGGTCTTACACAATATTCGGTAGGTGGTTTTAATGTTATGACAGATCAGTGTTCATACACTGATGAGCTACGTCATTAGGTAGACCTTTCTTGATTCTACACTCATTGTCTGTTTTATCAGCTCTACTCACCTATTGGTGCACTTTGTAGTTTCCACTTTATTAGACACATTTAACCTGTTGGTCCACCTTACAGACAAAACTCTTCATGCTGAAAGGTTTGCATTAGTCATCCTCTAGTCCTTCATCAGCGGTCATTTCTGGCCACAAGACACTTATGGCTGGATATTACTGTTCATGATTTTCAGCCCCACAGTGACACTGAGGTACTGAGCAATTCCAGCAGCACTGCTGCATGTAGTACTCTCTATCCTGCTCATACACACACACACACACACACACACACATACACACACACACACACACACACACACACAAACTAATGATCCACCATTTAAATAATACTCCAAGTCCTTTCGGGGTACTGGGATAAAGGAGGCTAACAAATGATGCAGAGAAACAGATTGTCTACAATCTAATTGTAAACTGCATAAAAAGGCACCAATGTTATTAGTGGAGCTGATAAAATGGTCAAATGGACAATGAGTGATGCATCTACATAAATGTATTAATTAAAAATATGCAAACCTAAATGTATAATTAACAAATCCATATATCTACATTTTATGCATTGATGACCATTGTTCCTCTTGAGATTATACCTCATCATGGGGAATAGTAAAGCCACAAGGTGGCGGAATATTTTCAGCAAACCTTTTAAAGTGGACATGTGTGGCCTTTGCCGCCTGTCAGAATTATTTATCATACAGCACCTTATTGAATTAAACATTTTACTGGTTAAAATGGAATTACTTCTATAACATCAATAATTGAACTCAAGCTTTTTAAATATACAATTTGTAGTCAGAAGGCAGTCTGGGTGTGTGTGGTGCAGAGTGAACATATATGAATACATTAAACTACACTTACTTGTATGATGTAGATTTAATTGCGTTATTTAAGATGAATTTGCATCTTTGTGTCTTATGGACTGCTATGACATCATTTATTCATGGGCACAGCATAAGAGATATTGGCAATCTGCCCTCATAAAAATCTTAAAACTTATAATGAGTCTTTTTTTTTCTTCCTGCAAGCTTGTATGTTTTTTTTTCCTTTTTTTCTTCAACTACAGTTAAAGTCGATTCTCAGTCTCTCTTCGTTTTTTAACTGCAACTCAGGGTAGCCTTCCTCTGTAGAGTTAGCCTTTGTCTTCCTTCTTGCGAACCCGGTTTCAAATCAGTGTACTCTTTCATTTTTTATTGAGCCATTTTTCTCTCTCTGCATGCTTTTTCCTGGTTCTCCTTTAACTTGGATGTTCAGTAAACTTTGCAAGCCAGAGGCTTTGTTGACTTGTTTGGTTGAGCTTTGACTTGTTGATAAGCTCTGCAAAAGTACGCCATTGTAACTGCTTCATGTTCTGCCTTGGGAAAAGTATTGGTGGGGGGCAATTATGGCAGAGGCATGGAGTTTAAGGTTATCACGCCAATTAAATCATTCATTGTGGAAAAAGAGTCCGCGGTAATGTCATCCCATGAAGTTTTAAGAATTTATCTTTCTGTAAACAAGTTAAAAAACACTGAAGGAGATTACAAAGACGCCTTTGCCTTTGAGTCTTCTGCTCTGACTTTGATGTTGCCTGACTTAAGAAAGGGGGGGCTGAACAAAATTCATCAGAAAGGGAGAGACCTTAAGCAAACAATGCAGGCTGATTAGTTTTTTGTGCACACTTGAGACGTGGGCAGCTTTGGAATGCTGTTATAATATTTGTTTTTTATCCACTGGATATGTGAGGAAGAAGAAAGCAAGAAGTGCCACCGATTCGTTTGTTCTCTTCAAAAGCGAGAAAAAAGCCTGTGATTCTTTTGGTGTGCCCATTGTTCGTGCTCATTACTGCAATAAAGCCGATTTGTGCCTTTCCAGATTCTTCTATAAAGAGAATTGTCAATGACCCAACGCCGTACTTCTCTTAATGTATTATTACAAAGGAATAAAATATGTTGGCGGATGGTGCCAAGGCTACCGGAGCACAGTCAGAAAGACCGCTGGCTGAAAAGCTGGTCTTTGAGCTCCGTCAAATAAATTGAGTCCTTTGGTAGATGGTTGAATTTCAGACAGAAAGCTGTTAGGGAATTTACACTGTTCTGCTGCACGCACTGACATTTAGAGCAAATACTGCCCAATAAGCTGCCACACACACTTTCAAAGGGAGGCTCTGATTAAGAGTATGAGTCTACATGATTCTATAAATGTATATTATTTGCTTCAAGAGGGAATGGCTCTGCCGGGGAACCATCACTACATTTACATTTACATTTACGGCATTTAGCGGGGCGGCATACGGCGGGGCGTCACTTGAGCCACTAAACATAGAACACCAAGTCTTTTTTGATAATGCTATACTTTGTGGACACAGTTTGGGGAGGAACCTTTTCTATTCCAGCATGACTGTGCTCCAGTGCACAAAGCATAAAGACATGGCTGGATGAGTTTGGTATGAAGAACTTGACTGGCCCACACAGAGCCCTGACCTCAACCCTGTCCAACACCTTTGGGATGAACTGGAACAGAAGTTGCTACCCAGGCCTTCTTATCCAACATCAGTACCTGATAAACGCTCTGCAGAATGAATGGGCACAAATTCCCACAGAAACTCCAAAATCTTGTGGAAGCTGTTATAGCTGCAAATGGTGGGACCAACTCCACATTAAAGTCTATTTATTTGTACCTCTCAAGAACCAGGAAATGGGCAGGGAAAATCATCACAGATCCCTCACGCCCTTGACTCAGACTTTTTGACCTGCTGCCCTCTGGCAGACGATATAGAGCCCTGCAGGACCAGCTGACACAGGAACAGTTTCTTCCCCCTTGCCATCACCCTCCTAAACAGTTGAACTGTCACACTGCTTCACACTACAGGACTGACCTTATGTACACTCTATGGTATATTTTCTGTATTCTTGTATTTTCTTTATATAAGATTTAGATGAGATATATATATGATAGGGGTATTTGGCTTTCGGGTGAAATTTATGCAAAACGTAAAAAGTAGGGCATTTAAGTAGAAGCATGCAATGGTGATTTCCTCATCTCAAATAAGTCTTGTTTCGTTTACAAGTCGACTTATTGGCTGCTGAGGCAAGGCATCCTACTGTTCTTGAAGGGCAACCCTCAGGTCATTGAGGTTCTGGGGTACAGAGTTACAAGCCTCTACATGGCGACTCAGCTGATCCCATAGGTTTTCTATGGGATTCAGGTCTGAAAAAAGTGCAGGCCACTCCATTCAAGGTAGCCCAGTCTCCAGCAGCCGTTCTCTAAAGGTGCGACCACAATGAGCTGGAGCACTGTCGTCCATGAAGATGAAATTAGGCGCTTGTTGTTCATGCAGGGGCACAATGACTGGATTAATGATGTTATTCAGGTAGTATGGGCTTGTCACTGTATCATTCACAAAGTGTAGGGCAGTTCTGTATTGACTAGACACATCTGCCCACACTAACACCACCACTACCAAAGGCTTGTCTGGTGACAACAGTGGCTGATGGATAGCGCTCTCCTTGACGTCTCCAACATCATTGGCGTCCATCATTACTGCTCAACGTGAATCGACTTTCATCAGAGAACAGCACTGAGGCCCACTGGTAAATGTCCCTGGCCCATGCAAGACGATGATGTCTGTGCCTGGTGGTGTGGTCAGGTACCCTTGCAGGTCATCTAGCACACAGACCACGCTGATGTAAACGGTTTTGAATGTGACACTCGGGTGCCTCTCACCTCCCTTAAATATGCCTGGAGTTGAGTGGCATTCATCATCCGGTTCCGCAGGGCACTGTTCACAATGAAGCGGTCGTCAGTGTGGGATGTGGCCGAAGGACGTCCACTTCTATGCCTTTCTGTGACTCTTCCAGTCTCTCTGTATCTCTGTTGAACCTGCTGATGACACTCTGACACTCTAAGCTCAGTTGCCACTTCCGTCTGAGAACATCCTGTTTGAAGCCCTGTAATGGCGAGGTACTGTTTATCAATTGTTAGGTGTCGTCTTGGTCTCATGATGTGAACAGCATCATGAGGAGGAGTTTAAATACTAATTCTGATTGAACCAGGAAACGTATTGGTAGATTCATGGCTCCAACACCAATTTTGCCATTAAGCTCCTTGTCAGAGAACAAGAAGTTGTGTAAAAAGTACTGAAACATTGAACAGTACTGTGCATTCAAATGTTTAGGGAAGGTCACATTAAGTTCACCTGTAGTGCATTTTAGGTTCATCCTGACATTTCACTCGAAAGCCGAATATCCCTAACTTTTTGTGAGTAGTGTATCTACATCTAAGAGCTGGATACTGTTTTGGAAATATTTTACAGATTTTCTTTCGAATTTAAGGGATTCACTACCATGGACCAATTCCTATCGCTAAGCTTGAGTATTTTTGCTTCTTAACAAAGCAAACTGGTTTAGATGCACCTAATGCTTTGGTTATGTTTACAATTTGTTTGTGAATTTTCGGACTCATGATGACTTGCTTTACTGGTGTTAACACTTCTTTGTTCCTTGAGAGAGCAGTCGAGAGAGCAGCTGTTGTGGCTCCCAAAGAAGCAAATAAGCAGTGAATTGTCCAAGTGCTTTGCATAAAAGGGGCTGTAATTGCCACATGGTTTTCTCAATATGCATTATACTTTACTAATTCTGACCAATTTTGTGCTCATTGAACTTCAAATCATAGTTAAGAAATGCAAAGCAATAATGGTTGTTTGGTAACTTGCTATTATAAGTTCAATAAATTCAACATTTTAAGATGTTGTAGCAGGGGTGGTGCTCTGTGTGTGTGTTTGTGTGTGTGTGTGTGTGTGTGTGTGTGTGTGTGTGTGTGTGTGTGTGTGTGTGTGTGTGT
>JBBJLS010000002.1:21203118-21215355 GCA_037577275.1 Bryconaethiops microstoma | reverse complement strand
GGTTGCTCTGCTATAAACAAGATGCAGCATGATATAAAACAGCACGAGCAAGACAGTGAGTAACAGAAAGATCTATCGTCCCCCAGGAAACAGAGGCCTAACTCAAATATGTGAAATACTGTATCATTCATTATTGATTCATGTCTTTGATTGATTCAACCTCTCTTTCCCTCCCCCCCTCTCTCTCTCTATGTAGTCGTAGGCACCGGAGCCGTGAGCTTTTCACCGCAGTGGTGGTGTTTCATTGTAATAAAGCGTGGCCCAGTGAACAGGGTACAGGCAGTGAACTACACGGTCGGGTGATTAATACTGCAACAGTAATAATACATCCACAGCCTGAAACGCCAGCAGTAATGAGATGGGAGCAGTCATTTGCCTTTACTCAATGAGCATGATATAATGAGACTGAACTGATGAATATCTGGGCGAAATGAAGTGGGAGCATTCAGCAAAAAAACAAAAAACAAAAAGTCAATGCACATGACCTGACTGATCTTACTGTTTCTCTCTCCATGAGCAGGTCCCTGATAATACATCTGTCAGTGTGTTTGTTGACTGAGTTTCGTTGTTAGTTTTACACTGCCGGCGCCACTCTGATGTAGGTAACAAATAATGGAGGACTACACATGACACCAACATTTCACTTTTTTGGATGGGGCAAAAACTGCATTTCCTGACCATTACACCAACAGGGACTTCAATGACATTGCATTCAAATACATAAAATCTAACATGGAGTCAGTGCCTCTTTTCCACAAGATTTTGGAGTTTCTATGAGATTTTGTGTCCGTTCATTCTGTAGCATTCATGAGGTCAGGCACTGATGTTGGACGAGAAGGTCTGGCTCGCAATCTCCGTTCCAGTTCTTCTCAAAGGTGTTGGATGCTGTTGAGGTCAGGTCTCTGTGTGGACCAGTCAAGTTCTTCCACACTGAACTCATCAAGCCACGTCTTTATGGAGGTGTCCCAAAATGTTTGTCCATATAGTGTAGAAATCATTTTAAAGCCAACAAAAATTATTTTTAAAATCTTGTTTAAAAACACCGTCTGCTTTGATCTGTGGTGTCAGAAGGCACTGAGTGTACAAGTGCCAGCAGAAAAAAAGAAAGAAAGAAAAGAAAAAAAAATTCACCATGTGGAACCTCACAGTTTCTAAGTGACATTCAACTCACATCTGCAATCACAGTTCATTATGTGTATCAAGAGGGGGAAACCTGCCCAAAGATGTCTACACTGGAGGTTCAAGACCACTTGAAAATCAAATTCAGCAAAACAGAAGAGTGGAAATCTATGCCGGCATGGCTACACCACAGGTTTAATCACAATTACATTCACGAATGGCAGAGACAAAATGCAAATAATAACTAAAAGACAATAGAATTCATCCATTTCCTTTGATAAACAGTTTTGTCGGCAAGAATAGTGGACAGTTGGATTTTGCGGCATATCCTATACTCTACATACTATAACAATTTTAAGAAGTTTATTTTCTGTAACTGTTCTTATTTACTGTTGATTTCTTTTAAGCTTGCAATCACATTTTTGCCCCAGTATGTCCTAAAATTTGATTTAAGCTCTGGCCAACAATTTTTTGGCATATCACTAAATCAAATCCCACTATATCCCATCATGCATGGCTTAAAATATAACACATCTGACTCATACCACATTATAGTGTTTACAGGATTCGCCTGGCAAAATAAAAATAAAATGCTTTTTTTGTTTATTCATTTTAATTTATAACTCTCAGTTATTCCATTCCCTAAACCACACCGAAAAGTCTGCACCACCTTAAAGAACAGCTGTGTTTGAGTGTGTTGAGTTTTAGGGGCGTGTTTGCTGAAATGATTTCGATGACTATTTACTTGAATGACTAGTCACTGTTCCATTACTAAAACAAAGACGGAAAATTTGGACTTTAAACATGTCTTGGCTGATGGTGCAGGCAAGTTGAAAATTGTGTACATTTGATTTTCCACCAAACCATTACTGTAATTATAATACTCTCAAATGGAGTTGATTACATGGTTCCAGGCACTGTATGACATTCTATTACCTATAAAAAATTTTTTTTTAAAAAAGACATTGTCGGAAGTAGCTAAAATCCGTAGAAGTAGCAGCCATCTGTTTTACACATACTTTTGCCCATTTTTACACTCAGTACTTAAGACAAGTGTTTGGTAGCATATACATCCACTTTTCACGATGCTGCATGATGAGGAACGGCTGAGTATAACTCCAATGCAAAACTAAAACAGAAAGCCTTGAACAGCAAATGTCTTTACTACTTTACTGATTTACTAGAAAGATTGTGTAACCTTGATTCGCCTTTAATGCATTAATTCTATGCAGTCCTGTGTATGCGCTGAATAGATACAATGCTGATTGAGTGATGTTTTAAGGCACCTATTTTTAAGATGGTATCTGGAGAAATAAGTTGAGGATGATTACAGCGCTGCTCAGAACCAAAGTCAGGGTCTTGGGCCTCCTCCAGTCTCCACGCTCCCTCAAGAGCTGCAATTATCACATTTGCAGAAAAACCAAGTTTGGAGCAGTTTTTCCTCTGTCTGCTCATTTAACAGGCTTGTAGGCTAATTGCATCTCGTAGTTGTCTCCTTCTCAATCACTGTCACTGGACTCTTCAGGAGCAGGACAGACACAGATACACATCCCTAGAGGGTCTCAGATGAGGGGACACAATGATGTAACACCTTTAACAAGAGGAACCAAGTTTCCACATTTGATTGAGTCGCTCAGGCCTTCTTCTTTTGCTGCTAAACATCACTGTCAGAACCTCGTATCTCCCAAATCAGAACTTTACAAGCAGGACAAAACTGCGGACCTTTCAGTGTAAGTTAATATAGAAAGATTTCATTGCAAGTTTTGTGGACCATTTCTACAGGTCCGTTCATAATCATATGTTGACCGTATATAATGTACAGCTGGGACTTCCAATTCTGTAAAAACTAAAACAGACAAAACCGGCACTACAAGGTTTTGTTATAAATAAGTTAAAAAATGGAAAGATAAAATGTTAAATGTTTAATATCTATAATGCGGTTCATTTCATGTCCTCCTCACTTACAACGGGCACCAGACCCTGGTGTGCAGGGTTAGGCATGCACCCGGCACAATGCTGATGACTTGGTATAAACTTCCATTATTTGTTAGGAACAATAGCCTTGTGGCTCGAATACAAAACTGAAAACAAACTAAAGACACCAAACATATCCTGACTCTGTCTGGAGTAAACGGGAATATTTATATTTTTGATTTTTGGATGACGTGTTGCTTGATATGGCTCCTGTCCATTAGTCCAGAGTGTCCAGCACTTAAGGGTATACAGAGTACAAGTACAGGCTCTGCTCCACTGACCACTCCCTCTGGCTGCCCTGGCCATGTGGCTTCAGTGGTTTTGGCCAGATGCGGAAGAGCTGCTCATCACAAAGCTCTCTAAACCACTGTGAGAGCCCTGCTGCTGGACAGTTAATCTGGCCTACCGTCTTCTACTCAACACACACACACACACACACACACACACACACACACACACACACACACACACACACACACACACGTGTCTGTCCCTATAGAAGTCATCAATAATGCATGTGGTAAGTACATCGGAGGTTGTTGAATGGCTTTTAAAAAGTTTTAAAAGACGGTCAAAATAAGTCTTTCACATTAAGAGGCATAAACGACAGTGATGGAAAGAGTGAAAGAGCGAGAGAGTAAGAAAAGCCATTTCCAGGAAAGCCACTTCCATGGCAGCTGCGACCTCCGCTGCTCCTCCACTCCGGTGAGTGACGGCGAGCAAACGAGAACGATCTCTTTCATCTATTCTTAGTGCAGCCCAATCCAAGACTGGCACTTTGTGTTCTAAGAAATGCAACCTTAGGAGTCACAGCAAATGGAATTAAGAAACAGAGATCCTAATTTGACTCCACTCCCACTCCAGACAGTATCGGGAAGATAAAAGGGGTCAGGACCTTTTCTCCCGTCCCTCCTCGGGCGCCGAGCATGCGGGTCTTCTCCTATACAAAATTCAGAAAGCCGTATAAGTGTTGTCTGGTCTGCCCATGAAGACAGTAGATAACGCTTGCTGTCGAGACAGTTGAAGTAGGTTAAAACATTGCCCACCCTGCTGGAAGATGAAAACATGTCTGAACCTCAGTATCTGTCAGCTGAGCGATTTTACCCGCTTAAGGAAAATCAGAAAAGAAACCAGACATCAGTCTGTGGTGGGCCACAAGCGTGTCTGAGCGCTGATTCGACTGCCATGCCAACATATTGAGGTAGAGCAGATGTATGGTTATGCCATTTCCAGTATATGTCTAAGCCTCCTCCCTGTCCTCCACCTGCCTTTCGTCTTTGTCCAGGGACGTTCAGAAGCTACAATCTGCTCTGATGAGAGTATTTCCAATATGCCCCGGACCAATAACAGCACCTCTGTTATCAAACCACTTCATTTACAGTGAAAATACAGTGGACATGAACAGATTACAGGGCTGAGATTAGACACATAACCAAGACACGTGACACGCATTAAAGTAACATATCAGCACAATTTATTTTTATTCAATTTCTACTTTTATCCCAAATGCAGTCATTCGGTCGAGACATAATGGAATTCCCAAAGCTGCTTCTTTATTTTATTTTAGCCAACTATGTGGCTTATGTAGCTTCAATGATTATGTTCATCAACTACCATTGAGCAAACTGCATGCTGAAATATGGCACTTGCCTCATACCACATTGAGTTATCTCAAATACACTCACTTATGTGATTTCTGACACTATATCACAATATTTTTAAAAAAAAATACACCGCAGTGCTAAAAACATTAACAGCTGTCATTTTGAAGCCTGACTTTTAGCTATATGTTTTGTCTATTATGAGACTATTTCATGACAAAATGAAGCGAGAGTGTAGTAAAGACAGGTAATTTGCACAATGCTAAATGGCAAACAGTAATAAACACCTTCGTTTAAATTAAGACACTGTCCAGACATGCTTTCTCTGTCCAGACATGCTTTCCATATTAGACACAGAACTGCAATCCTAATGCCAAAACCCTCTAGTCTTCACAGAAAAACATGCAGAGAAACTTCTGAGTGTGCTGGACAGCCTGTGGGTGTGGCACTGTGGCACAGCACTGAGACTGTATGGTTCTTATTGATCAGTCAGGATCAGGGTTCTTGCCCAGTCGGCTCCCAGCACCATTACAGCGCATAGGCCCTGTCTTCAGTGATTAGACTCAATCACATAATAAAATACATTTGGAGTGCATTATGCAGCCCTGGCCTCAAAGCTTTTACAGCCTGAGACCCAGCCAAACATCTGACTGGCAATGGTGCTCATAAGAACATGCCCTATAAATGACCAATGAACCAATCAACCATCCAGTTAATCAATCCATCAATTCCATCCAACCATCAAGCCATCAATCACAAAAGAATAGCAAAGTGGAGCTCAACTGTGTCATAATCGAGTCAAATGGCCAGCAGAGAAGGAAACAAGAAGTCAGATAAATGGCCTTCTTTATCGTACATTAGGCCTGTAACAATTATTGCATAATTATCTGATTGCAATTAGTTAAGATAACCGCAATTATTGATGCTGACCACAATTACTTTCCACAAAGCAGAAAACACATTTGTTGAGACAGATTACTGGTCTTTTGCAAGCACCAAAAAACAAACAAAAAGCAGGCAATCAGGAGTAATGTTTATTTGAGATCGAATTGTTAATATATTGATTGAGAACCTACATTGCGCTTGCGTCTTAACAGTTGTATACAAAGATCAAACAAAAGACAATTCAATTGTGAACTGCAATTACTGACATGGCACTCCTTCGATAAAACTTCATGATCGTCCGCTGCACACAATCCTTGCACATGATCCTTACAGATTAGTGTTCATGCACATCTGCCATCATATATTAGCTACAAAACAGAACGAGAGGTCAAGAAAATATTCAATGGATTTTCTTAAAACTCCATCAGCTCTACCCTAGAGTAGTGCTACTCACTGCACAGCTCGTGTGCCACTTGAGTCTCTGGTTTCTGTGGGGGATAACAAATACTGGATAAGAGCCAAGCCCACAGAACAATGCACTGAACAGCAGTATATAGCTTGACTAAATATTCAAGACAGTATTTTATTCATGATTAAAGGCGTGTCTCCCAAAGTGACACAGAGTCTAGGATAGCACACATAAAAGTAAATGAAATTTGTTTAATAATTCAAGTGAAGATGATGCAGAAGTGTATTTCGTACATGCTACCAGTGGCAGGGTGGTCAGAGCAAACCACCAAAAATACTTGAGTCATTAAACTGCATTTTGTGCACACTGTCATAGTTGGTCTTAAAGGCAATATTAAATAACACTGGAGTGCATTGCAATCATTAACTTTTTAGTTGATTCTCCCATGAGCTCCCTTTGGAGAAAAATATAACAGGGAGGACCACTGCTTTAGAGCTATTCTGCAGTTTTAGAAGTCAGACATTTCCTTAGTCAAAACTTATCATGACCGCAACCGGACTAAGGAATTGATCGGTCTCTCTAAAAGCAGTGAAAAGCATATAAAAAGCCAAATGCCATGTATTTCAAAAGAAAAACTCATCTAGAGGTTAAGCAGCCTGGTCTGTATACAGTGTTATGTATATATATAACAACACGCACTTATAAACGAGTCAGAAAAACAGAGAGAGATATCAGAGAGAGAGAGAGAGAGACAGACAGAGATAGACACGTTTTGCTAACTGCCCCCCTACACACCCCCAGTGGTCTGACAGAAGCAAGGCAGCTGTCTCACGGCTCCTGCCCGCGCCGTTTGGCAGCACACGGCCCAGATCGGGCGCCAAGGCGGGGGACAGGGCGCCACTCTCAGTGGCCCATACAGGATGCTCGGGGGCCATCTGTGAGGGCTGGCAAGAGAGTCGGCCAGCAACCCTCTTCCAAAAACACATGTACAGTACGCGGGTGACTTCTCATTAGGAAAATACAGTCATTCACTTCTGGTAGATCAAGGGAAGACCGAACAGCTTTTGTTAGGATTAACCTTCTGAATCTATTATGACTTTAGCATTCTCCTGATATTAATTAAAATATGACTTTTATTCCAAGCAGTATGCTCGTGTAAGCCAAAGGGACGCCCTCTATATTAGCAAAATGACCGACTGTGAGGAAATCTAGTTTTTACGATGAGCAATAAAAGCTGTCCTTACTTTAAATTTAGAAATGCACTTTTCCAGTGTTGTGGGGCTGCAGGCAGGATGGTCGGAGTACAGTTGAACTGCACTGATTTGGCCATGAGAAACAGCCTGCATCCCCATGCTGGCCCACATCCAGCTCTACAGTCCAGCCAGCCAGAGAAATGGAGACAGAGCGACAGAGAGAAAGGGGTGGGTGTGTGGCTGGGGAGGAAGAAGGGCATTTGTAAGCCAAAGGTGCAGTGTCGGCATTGTGAGTGAGTGTTAGATACCCTCCCTTCTTACATCCCCTATTGAGTAGGCAAGGTGACCCTTGACAACTCTCACTGTCTCACAGTACGGCAGAGAACAGCAAGCGACTCAAAGCTAAATATGTCCAGAAAGACAGCATGGAGGCACATACACACTGGTATTATGAGGCTCAAACGATACGGAAAATCTGATACACTAATACAGATTTAAAGGAAACAACAATCTGATTACAAGCTTATAGAACTGAATAAAATGCATTCCAGCAATTAACAGTGGAACTGCAAAGTTTCAAAAATGCCTTAATCACAACATCATTATATTGTACTATGTGAACGGGTTTCCTCATGTATTGTTATTGCTATTATTCATCGGCGCGTGACTGGCAGGACTTTTACTGATACAAATAAATCTGCAAGACATCAGTATCAACTGATGCTCCCGGCCAGTCAATATATCAGTCGGATCTACACTAAACAGGGAGAAATTAACAGCACTGTACCAGAGCAAACCACCCCTTAATTCCCATTTCCCACAAAGGTCTACAATGTACTATTTCCATGCAAAAGTGAGCCCAAACACTAAAACACATGATTTCACTTGTTGAGCTTATTTCATATTGACTCCACATGGCAGGAATCGTTAGTCAAGTCCCAGCTTGAACAATCCAAGCAGTGTACTCCCCACTTCCCGGATATGAATCAACTAAAGAGTTCTTTCCTGTAGACCAAGGGTTACTGCTCTCCTCTGAAATCATGGTGGAGTAAGGAGAGATTACTCCCCTAAGAGACTCATGATTCGTGGATCGGGGCCTTTACTAATTTTACGAGGATAACCGTATAGGCCAGCGACCAAAGGGTGTGCGCACATGTAAAGTGAGAACCAGGGAGTTTCTAGGTTTGTCAATATTCTGTTGTTTCCAGAGGGAGCTCTCGTTGCTGCTTCACAATCGATGAGCATCACTTCACACGCCATCCCAAGGCCCCTCTCTCATACACTGCAATTCCTTACCGACCGTCACCAATCTGAGGGTTATGGAGGCAGGTTTGGTATCCTACCACTATTCTGTTAATAGTTTTGACTTGTTTTATTTTATCCTGCATGTACAATATCAGTTTAGAAATATCAATTTATGAAGAGGCTTTATATATAGGTTATAATTCAAAATATGAAATATACATGTCATATACAGTTTAGTAAAACAACGCTTTACTGACAGGTATGATGGTCAGTCCGCAATTGTCACTCCTTACTCTCAGACACAAACTCTCAGTCTTAACAAATAATAAATACTGTAGCAGCGCAATGAGCTACCCAGAATTATTTATCATTTTGCTTTCTATTAAACATAATACATTTTTCAATTGTTCCCTTATAACAGAAGTCTACGTACCAACATTGCATTCATTAGACAGTGGGGTATTGTGTTCAAATTCACCTCCATGTTTTGCTAAAACATACTTATGTCATTCAATGATGATCATTATCATTATGCTATGATTTACTGCAATTCCAAGACCAAAAATGTTTGCAATCATATATAATCCACCACCGAAAGAGTCTACAATGGGCACGTTAGCATCATAACTGGACCACAGAAGAAGATGGCCTGATTTTCTGTTAGGTCATATGAATGACTAGGTGCGTATACATCGCTAACCAGTGGAGGAAAGGTCGCCAGGACGCACTATAAGAAAAAGGCAAGGCATCAGAGAAAGTGTGATGCTATGGACAATGTTCTGCTAGGAAATCTTGGGTGCTTCAATATATCTATATACACACCAATCAAGCAGAAAATGAAAATCAGTTGCCTAATCTCGGGTGCCCCTCGCGGTCTGACAGCTTTAAGCCATGGACTGTGGTCTCAAGACCTTAAAACTTACAGGACGTTCTGCTAATGTCTTGGTGTCAGACAACACGGTCCATTCCTTAATCGGTCACAGCTATTTGGGAGGGGTACCTGCACAATATCAGGCAGCTGACTTTAATTGTATGGCTGATCAGTGTGGCCTTCCCCATACACACACACGCACATGCACGCACATGCACGTACATGCACGCACGCACACACACGCAAACACCCCTACCTTCAATTAGGCTGGTCTGCTACTGCACAATTTCACAGCCACTGAGGAAAAAAAAACAGCCACTGAGTATCAGGTTCTAAGTTCTTATGTTCTATAGGTCAAAGTAATTCTGTGATGCAGACCTCACACTTCCATTCACATCACCTTACATTGATGGACAAAGACATACAGGAAAGGCTATTGCATAGGCAAGGGCGTGGGTTAGAGCCCAGGCTGCACTCAGTGAGAACCTTCCTAGGAAGCATGCATTAAAGATGAGTGGCGTGTCTGTGCATGCCCAATGAAGGAGGACTGGCACGGGGACTGCTACAGCAGAAGTGTAGCATTTTAAGATTTTATGAACTCCAAAGTTAACACGGCTTCAGTCATAATGTTTTAAAGAACTCTATTTCGGAACCCTGGCAGTCCTTCGACCATCTCTTTAGGTTTCACCCTTTCTCTGACTCCCGCTCTTTCATAAGAGTTCATCATACATAATTCAGTGCTCTAAATAAAGGGACTGCAATGTCCATGATATATCTGATCTCAGGAGCTCCAAAAAGTTCCACACACAAAGGAAGTAAATCTCGGACATCTTAACAGTTATTGGTCATTTGAAACTAAACTCAGACATGTCAAACTAGTAAGACACTCCATGTTTTATCTGGAGATCTTTTACCATATGGCGAACATTTCTGTGGGACTCCATCAGTAAAGAATTCGGATAGTGCTGCTGCTGTTCACCAGTCAGTGATGTATCCAGGACTTCCAGAAGGTCTAGACGGATACTTTCCCTCATTACTGGTCCCATCCATTATAACTCAAACTTGACTGACTGCTTCCTTTGTCACTCTCTAATTATACTGGTTTAACTGTTTTTCTTTACGTGTGTATTAACCTCTGACTTTTGTTTTAATTTGACAGGGTTTGTCAAGGTGTGTAACTTGGTTAAAATCAGATGTTGATTTAAGTTTAGCTTTACGGGTTTGAAGAACAGATGTGGACTACTTAAGCACTGATGTACGTTGCTTTGAATAAGAGCGTCTGCTAAATACCGTAAACGTACCGGTGGTTAATCCGTCATGTTAGGACTCAAGTCCAGCAGCTCAAGTCCTGGTGGCCTAGTGGTAGGATACTTGCCTCTGGACTAAGAGGTCGTGGGTTCGAATCCTACAGTCAGCAAAACCACCCTTAACCCCAAGTTGCTCCAGGGAGACTGCCCCCTGTAGTTAGGGAATGGAAGTCGCTTTGGATAAAAGCGTCTGCTAAACGCCGTAAACGTAAATGTAAGTCCTGACCAATGGCTATATCTACCAAGATACTACAGACAAAACAATCCTGAGATCACAGGCCTTATTAGGGAAGACCTAGAAGGTCTTAATAAATCAGAGACAAAATACCCCCCAAAAAACATTGCTTTAGCAAGAAGAGGTCTAAACATTACAATATTTCACATTTTATACTGAAGTAACTACTATTATTTATTCGAAAACTTTTTAAAATCAACAGTTCAGTGGCCCACATCAGATCACTGTGATGCACTGATGCATTGTGACACCCCTAACACACAAACACGCGCGCACATTCACACTTAAATAAATAAATAAAAACACTAACTGTAGGCCAAGCCCCGTTTAAGTGGAGAGATTGTGTGCCTGTGTGTATTTGTGCGTAGGCACAGACATTTTTGGAGAGCCGTGTTCTGGCAGACACTAAAGGAGAGGCAGTGTTAGAGTGAGATGTATCTGGTATATTGCACCCACCCACATACACACCCCGGTGTAAGCGTGCCACTCTCCGCAGTGCTGGCAGTTTGAATGGTGCGCAGGCTGCTGTGCTTCTGAATGAATGAGCCAGGCTCGCACTCAACCTAGTTAATATGCAGGCAAATCTGTCTTTATCAACTTCATCAGTGCACTCTTGTCATCAGGGGCGTCAGAACCTCCTCTTTGAAACAGCAAACCCTCCAAATGTTTCTCTCTGTATCTCTCCTCACTCACACACACGCACACTCACGCACGCACGCACACGCACACACATGCACTATTTTAATACGCTTATGTTAACAAATCGCCATCAAAAGCTATTGTATTCACTAGCAAAGAGTGCATCTGGGAACAGGTGCTAACACATTTCCATGTTTATTTGCAGTGGGCCGAGTTTCCAATGGCTCGATGTAGGCGTCTAACAAGCAGTCAAAGGCTCATCTCCATATTCACTTCATTTTCATTTCCCGTTCACAGCAGGAAGCAAACAGACCGCGCTGACTACGTTAAACCGTAACTTCATGCTCTCACACAATTCAGGCAGCCAATCAGTGCAGAGGAGGAAGACATTCATCAACGGTCAGTCAAGCAGAGCTTATGCAAATGAGCTGATTGGTAAAATGCAAATAACAGTGACCTCAGCCAATCAGCAGGATGACAGGAGGAATTAATTCAACAATGCCCAAAGAAATGAACGGCAAACTATCAAACGTATTACGATCCCTAAAATAAGAGTTATTTTTATCCTGCATGCCACTTGGGATATTACAGCTTTTACAGTGTTATCCACTTAAACTGCATGATTACTGTTCAGAAAATACTGTAGAATTTCATGGCACTTTCAAAAACTAACATGTTCTGCATTTACATTTACGGCATTTATCAGACGCTTTTATCCAAAGCGACTTCCATTCCCTATCTACAGGGGACAGTCTCCCT
>JBBJLS010000002.1:21190783-21200911 GCA_037577275.1 Bryconaethiops microstoma | reverse complement strand
TGGTGTGCTGGAGGTAGGATTCGAACCCACGACCTCTTGGTCCAGAGGCAAGTATCCTACCACTAGGCCACCACCACTCTGCAGTCCTGAGAACTTTGGTACCAACTGAAGTTTGGGTCCACATAGGGATTAAACAGAAAGGAAAAATTACTTTAAAATGAAATTTTCTACAAAACTAATGAATAAAAACAAGAAAAGCAAAAACCAACTTCATAATTTAGTTAAAGATATATGTACTAGTACCAATAGGCCCCTGCACCAGTTTTCATTGACCAGTTGGGGAAGGGGGGTCAGGAGGTGTTGGGATGTATGATGCGCATGATTTGCCAATGAAAGTCCACCAATCAACCATCACATCACTTTAAACCTAATTAGTTTGTACAGATTTCTATAATGACGGGGCAAAAGGCAGCTATATAGCAAAATGCTATACTGATTAACAGAGGAGTTTTGGTGATTTGCAGTAAATGTATCTGTCCTGTTGACTCTTCTGAGTCTATGGCTTCTTTGAACAGATCCACTGTTGAGGTCTTACCCAAAGGTTTTAAAAAAATGGATGATGATTTATACATATTAATAGGCCACTTTTCATTTGATGTATTTGAGAATCCATTACTTTATCTTGTAGCTTCATTGTAAATTTCAAATATCTGACAGACTGCTGATGGAAAAAGAAAAAAAAAAAACAACACCCCAAAAAACAAATAATAAAAAAAAAACATTGTCTTTTCAATAATTTCTCACAATAATTTCTCTTAACTCAAATCTTAGCCTTGATTATACATGATTAGTTTGTGTTTGTATTTTTCAGGCTTTTACTGGAAGTGCACAATACAAAAGAAGTTAGTTAAACCCGACGGATTAAAAAGAGGCTTTTTTCCCCCCATATGTCATGTATATCCATCACACCGTATTTTTTAACAGAAACCGCACTGTAAACTGTCTATGTTGTTTAGTGAGCTGGTTTGTTTTGGTAACAGTACAGCATCTCGCCTCCTTCAGCATTATGCCATGAGATCCTGTGAATATTTAATGTCACACCCACACATAAACAGAATAAAAATGGCCGTCACACCCGTTCTTAGCTAGTTGTTTAGACACACTAGGTGTGTTGTGTGACAGGCCTGAACGTGAGTTATTTGGTGATTTATTAGGGGAGTTATTACAAGTACACACATAAGCACACACCGACTCAGTAACACATATCACGTATGAGAGTAATACACTTAAACACACAAATACATTGCAAGCTTGTACTCACTCTCACTCTCACACACACACACACACACACACACACACACACACACACACACACACACACACACACAAACACACACACACACACACATATATATTCAGGCAGCTAGGACAAACCCGTGGTCTGCATGAATAAGACATAAGGCACACCAAGTATAGCCCAGTGACGTCAGCTCTCAGCAAGCACTGGACCCTATGGTGACAAAAGAGAGAACGAGAAAGAGAGAGGGGGGGGGGGGGTGGTAGAGACGGTGAGAGAGAGAAATAGAGAGAGGGAGACAGAGAGACTCTGCAGGGAATACATTCACTGTATGTTTACCCACTAACGGTCATTTACAAACATTCTGTAGGTGCAACTTATCACCCCT
Source organism: Bryconaethiops microstoma (assembly GCA_037577275.1). Taxonomy (NCBI): domain Eukaryota; kingdom Metazoa; phylum Chordata; class Actinopteri; order Characiformes; family Alestidae; genus Bryconaethiops; species Bryconaethiops microstoma. The sequence goes on along the minus strand of JBBJLS010000002.1, from coordinate 21,199,286 downwards.
AGTCACCCCTTTCACTGTAGAAGAATCACAGAGGCAAAACACTGGAGACAGACAGACAGGCAGACAAACAGAGAGGAAAAAAACAGAAGGAGAGGCAGAGAGGCCATTGGTAATGGGCTTTTCTCCAGGGATGGAGACCACATGGCTAAAAACAGCCGTCAGTACCATCTGCCTCCTATCTGAGTCTGTTTCAAACTAAACCTAGCCTGTACCAAACCTAAACCCAGACTAAACCCAATTCAGTTAAAACCAAGTCTGAACCCAACTCAGCTCAAACCCAGTCTAAACCAAACACTGTTCAAAGTCCAGCATGCTTTTAACTCAACTGAAACACAGTCTAAACTAAGATTAAACCCAACATAAGCCCCAAACCCACTTTCTTGACAAGACATGGCAGAACTGCATGTCATGTGAGAGACAGAAATCAAGTTAGAACTTAACTGAGCCATGCTGTTACACCTCTTATGTTGCTAAACTTTTTCGTTACTTTTATTTTTAACTTGGCCCCACCAGAGGTATCACCTACAGAAAGAAAACATCCAAGTCAAACTCAAACCAAGGTCTGCCTATATCCAATTTAAACCAGTCAAAATTCAGCAGAAACACAATTTGGCTCAAACCCAGTTTAGATCCCAGCTATGGCCCAGTCAGAGTAAGATGTACAATATTAGTTCTTCAGTAACTGAGATCCTTTAAGTACAGGTACAGCAAACATCTACATCAAATCAATACAGTTTGATCTCCAAAACTTTTAGCACTCACCTCACACAAACAATAAAAATTCACCAATGTTACATATCTACTGTGCGAGGGCTTCAGATAGATTCTCATATTACAATATTACTATTATAACATATAAGCACACTCTCAGTGCAGGCCACAAGTGTGGTACTCTGCTTGTTTAACCATGTGTGATGTCTATGTGAGCGTACACATTCTCCCTAAGGTTAACAGAAGGAAACCACAAAATCAAGTAAAATCAAATCTATGCATTGTGTTTGTGGGCTAGCACCTAGCACTGAGACAGACAAACTCACTGACACACACACACACACACACACACGCTTCTCTGTCTACGTCTACTGGCAGACAACAACTAATTACCATGCTTCTAAGCACAAAAGTGTTTTGTAAAGTGTCTGATATGTCCATTGCCTTCAGTTTTCCCAGCATACCTAAGGGGCACCACTAGCATTTTTTACACTTCACCATCAGAGCGTGATGGATATACCCGCAGGGATGCAGCATGTACACATACATATACAGTGGACAAAAATCCTACCAGCGGGAATGTGGTTGAGTCCAGATGGCTTCAGAAGTTCCAGTGGCTGATCTTTGCTTGGAAGGCTATCTGCAGAGAGAGAGAGAGAGAGAGAGCGCGCGAGAGCGAGAGAGCGAGAGAGAGAGCGAGAGAGAGAGCGAGAGAAAATAAAGACAAGCGTTTAGAAATAAATCCTATCTGTACACATCATTAATACCAGAGCAAACAGGGGAAATCAACTGCTAGGGTATTCACTGTGCAAATGTAGTACTCGCTATGCACAAGAAGTGTTCTCCACACTCTTTGTGCTCAAAGGCATACGTTCCCTCCAGGAACAGAAATGTTGATTCTAAAGTAGAGATGCTAAAGAAAGGGGTTGCAAAAATGTTCGACAAAAAAAAAAATAAATAAAAAAAATGCGAGGAGGAAAAGACAGTGTCCATCCGACTGCAAAGCCATATACAAGCGCACTGCATCGGATCAAGACGGACGCGTCAGAGTCGGAACGGTGCCAATATCTCAAAATTTGTGGGCAGAGACAAAAATGGGTGAAATAACAAGAATCGAAGAACATTAGTGTGATTGAAACACAGAGTCTGAGAGTCATATTGTTAAGCTTTTTAAGATGCTTTTCACACTGATGTGGATGCTACACCCACACAGAGATGAGCTTTAAAACAGCAGCCTTATAAAGGCTTTTGACTTCAGCAGAAAGTCTGAAAGAGCTCCAATTATAGTTCCGCGTACAGTAAGAGAAGGTTGAGAGAGCAAGAGAGAAAATGAGAGTGACAGAGAGTGCGAGAAAGAGAGTGTGAGAGCGCAAGAGAGAGAGGGAGGGGAAAGAAATAAAAAATAGGTGTCTAAAATTCCCTGATCTCCAGTCATCAACCCGACGCAAGCTCTGGCACTAAAGGAGGCGGCTGTGAAGCAGGCAGTGATGGAGCTGACTCAGAAACACTGACTGTGAGTACACATCAGCCATGTGTTCAGATCTGCTCTGATGGGGAGAACAGGCAGTCTAGAGTGCTGAAATATCAGTTCAGTCACATTATTTGATATCGATAATCACTGAATGAATGTACATGCTGTTAGTGATGTCTGTACATATAGCCACACAATCTCCAAACTTTTCCCACAACTATGGTGTTTTAAATCCTGCCTAAGAAAAACAAGCCATGTCCATGCTACAGAAAACATATAGCCTTTGTGCCTTTTCAGAGATGTCTTTAACTGCATAATTTAAACAATGAGAAAACCTAGCTCACACTAGTCTGTGCTGTTTAGAGAGAATGGCTAGACCCTCTTTTCTCCCTCTTTGAGTGGTCTGTAAAAGGTGCACATTGCTACCTAATGTCCCAATGCAGTAACCGTTTAAAATAAATTAGATTTAAAAGCAGAATGCTAAAAAAAATGAGATTACTGGCATTATAAAACATCTAAAACATGCATTACCAAAGTAAAAAATCAAGAATGTTTTTCTCGCTGTAATACACCTGACCCAACTGATCAGCTACAAGACAAGTCCATCCTGAGCTGAAGTGAGAGAGTTACAGCATGGAAAGCACTAAAATGTACAGGAGGACTCCGCAATAATGATCTACATCTATATTGTGTCCCTATCCCTATCTTTACCCCCCTCTTCCTCTCCCTCGCTCTCTCATCTCTCCCCACATCTTTCACAGCCTCGCACCCAAATAAACCAATACGTCTTGCTCCCATTTTCCTGAATCTTGACTGTCTCACCATGAAAGGCAATTACTGTGGGGAACTCGGTGACGGGCCCGCGACAGCTGGAGTGTTATGAATGGTGCTGGTGTACGAAAAGAGGCGAGCGTTTTTACACCCAAAGAGGGACAGACTGCGTCAACACAGCCGCCTGCCCTGCCAGCGAAAACAAAACGTCCTCGCTCCATTAGTTCTCCGGCCAGCCTGCTCTGCCGCCGAGGAGATTCAAAACCTTCATGCACTCTCCTCTTACCCAGCTGAGCACTGGTGTGTGTGTGTGTGTGTGTGTGTGTGTGTGTGTGTGTGTGTGTGTGTATATGTTTGTGTGGCCTGGCAGGAGCACAAGTGCTGTAGCAATAGCACACACTCGCCCTCACTTCAAAGGCAAGGTACAGCCCCACATGCCCTCTGCATGTTATTCTGAATATGGAAAGCAGGTGTCAAGCTGGGTTCAGCAGCTCAGAGGGCTTGACTTGTACATGAAGTCTGCATGAAGCATCAAACAAGCATCATTTATTTAGTGAGAAAGAATAAAAAAGTATGACAGAGAGTGAGCGAGGGAGGGAGAGAGCGCTAAACTTAGACCCACAAGTGGGACAGCCTGAGGGTGTGAATGCGCGCACACACACACACACACACACACACACACACACACACACACACACACACACACACATGCGCAGACACACATACGCATGCACACACACACACACATGCAGACACACATACTCATGCACATACACACACATGCACACACACAAAGCTTGTGCTTGCTCTCAGTCATTTTGGAAAGAGCATTGACAAAATGAGTTTGTGAGTGTATGCAAACACATCTGTGCTTCCACTATAACAGCCCTGCAGTGATAACTCACTCTTCTAAAGGCCAGCACTGTAAACATGTGTCAGCTCTGGGTTTATATGTGAAACGTGACAAGGTAACCGATAAAAAGGACATGAACAGGTTGGGGGACACACAGATAGGCAAATTCTGGACCAATGCAACAAGTGATAAATTATCAGTGACAACTGATACAATGACTAAGTTGGAAGATGAATCATTTTCATATCAAAATTATAATTTGAAAAAGTGAAAGCCTGTAATCTCCAGAAAACTGGAGGCAACAGCACTCCCACAGCATCTTTGTAGTTCTGTTGCCTCTGGTTCAAATCCCAGCCAGTGTAGCCGAGGGTCCTTTATGTATTTCTCCCCGTTCTTCTCATGTCTGCGTGGGTTTCTGCCAGGTACTCCGGTTTCCTTCCGCAGTGCAAAAACTGTAGACACTAAATTTGTTTTTTGTTTTTTTAAGTCAAATATATCAGCTGTCTGTTAGATTGTGTCAAAACTTCATAATGCAGGGACTAAGAGAGGTTGTCCAAAATGACTTGAAATAAAAATCTTATGCTTGAATGTTTTATATTTCAGAAATTTTTTATATTTCACGTTTTATATTTCAGGTTTTATACTGACAACAACGAATATACTGGATTAGTACTAATCCTTTTTCCATTTATCCGTGAAAAATATATCTGCTGCCAATATATCTTGCAATCGTACATGTGACTTGTTCAGCAGTTACATTATTTATGATCATAAAATAATGTTATATTTAGATGAAGGCTGGCTGAGCACATTATTATCAAACAATTACTGAGGCTTAGAAAATGGAACACTGATAGGTTTCTGACCTTGAGTCTATTTACAACCAAAGTCAACCAACTGCACCTTTGCTGTTTTAATTAACTGCTGTTACATTTCAATTACCTAGTACGTGTTCTGGTGACGTCAAGTTATGTGCACACACCAAATGGCACACACCCACAAAGGCATTACAATTACAGATAAGGCCTGTACAGTCCTGTGGACCTGCACTGCTAACAGCTACCTGAGAGCCAAGGCCTCTTTCAGCATTGGAGAACACAGAAGAAGTAAGGCAGCACAGTAGGGTTTGAAACAAAAACTTGGTTCTAACCTAGAACCAAGTCCAAATTACCAAGTAACTGATTTCTGTTTGTAGATTCCTACACATGAATACCCTTTACTATTGCAGACACATTTGCGAGCACATGTAAAGCTATCTGCATTTTCGTTTGCTGAGACACAAGTTAACATGCATGGCTAACATCAAGAACAGTGTGAAAACTGGCTTGTAGTACTTCCGAAAAGACAAAGACCACAACGAAATGTCCGACACATGTGAGAATGTAGTTAGCTGCACATCAGCTTGCACAACAACTTGTGACCAAACAATTAAGGTAGCAGGGTGTGGATGTCCTGCTCAAATCACTTTTGAGTGCAATGTGACATTCACTCGTTTTTTTTTGTTGTTTTTTTTTTTACTGGAGTGGATTAGTAAATATTATACATAGAAATACTATTTACTTTGTTAATGTTCAGTTAATGCTTACAATTATAAAGACTTTTTCAAAACTATGTTGGCTACGTTGACTGGATTGAATAGTGCATCCCGAGGCAGCGACAGTAGGTGAAACGGCATGATGCTGAGACTGCTAAGACTCTTCTGCTGCCCAAGACATTCAGGGCAGAAAGCCAGCAGACAGAAATCCCCAGTGGTCAGACAAGGCCTGGTGAACAGAGAAAGACCAATGGAAAGACCACAAAAGAAAAAGAGTACACAGTAACGCCAACGAACAGGATAGAGAGGAAACCCAGTGGATAATGCAAAGAAGACCGGTCACAAGTGGAAGCCTTGTAATGGAAGCTTTGCATTTCTCACATGCAAAAATAGTGAGTATCACAATGACGACGTCTCTGGAACCAGCGCATTGTGTTGATTAGACAGTGTGAAGCTTTGTCATATCCATCCTAATCTTCAGCTGTAGCCGTCAGGAGAGATCTCCTTCCTGTAAGTTTCATGCCAAAGTTTTGCATAAAAGACTGTGCCACTATCCATGAGCAGGTTGACGGCCTCTTCCTAAAAAATCTCTTTAAAAGATAAGGTTGTTTATAAGAGACCATGCAAAGATGGACCACGGATCAGTTCCTAGACCTGATCAACGTATGGTGTCTTGAAACTTGCAGGTTGTGAAAGTTAACTTCATGAAGTGTTCATTGTACTGCTTAGTGTTTTTTGGTTGTGGGACTGTCAAAGGCACATGGCTCCTAATTCTAAATTCTTTACATTCAGTCACAACCTGGAAGGTTCACTGGGCTAACTTCATGAAGTTCTTCTGTTGAAGGGACATCAAGCAGACAAAAGTTCCTCACTGTTCCAGAACACCCACACACACTTTTTGCTAGTTCATTGAGGTGTCCAACTGATGTGAACAGGTTGTTGTTAAATAACCTTGAAACCTGGAGAAACTTGAAATTACTCTCCAAGACTCCAAGTTTCTAGCAGGAGAATGAGTATCCAACACATGCATTCATGCAATATATTCAAACACTGAATGAGGCAAGGCTGCATAACCGTGACCAAAACAGATTGTACGCCTTGTGAAGTGCTTACATCCATGTGGACCATATTATGGGAACAGACATTCCTGAAATGGCATGAGTTTCTCCCCCTCATTTGCCATGCCTGACTCTTGTTATCACAGTCAGTGAGAACAGCATCTTTCACATTTTCATTAACTGCAATGTTGCATTCCTTGTCTGGGTGGCCACGTAGATCCAGCGTATCCAGAATTTGACCCAAAGTGAAAGTAGAAGAAAGAAAAAAGTAGAAAGTTAGGCTGAACAAGAATTCTGTATTTGTATATGTGTAAGTAAATTTCACTGTATCATCCTGCCGGTCACTATTGTCGCCGTCAACATGTTTACTCGCTCTATGACCTCATTAAACAAAGCTGAGTAATTGAAAAAGCATATATCAACACTAGACACCTTAAAGATTATGAGTACCACACGTCTTTATCTTATCTTTACGTAAACATACTTTATTAACCTTTTGTTTGGGAGTATTGATGCAGCCATCCTTGGCTCATGGTGTAAGCAGGATGTAAACAGCTTCGGTCATGTGACAGTTTACACTAAACATGCCACACTGCGCATATTTCACTGAGATCTGGTATTATTTCGATATTTGGGAGCATGTAGCGATGCACTATTCAGCAACATTTTTAAAACCTAATTACTGAAAACCTTTTTTACGGTCATTATTGAGATCGATTGGATTAAATGGGTTAAGGGCCAGAATCCAAGACAGGGATTAAGCCTAATTTTAGACCACGCAGCATTTTTTAAATTGAAAGGAAAATACAGTGTAGGATTGGGTCATGGAAATCAACCCACAGAGATTTTACAGGCAAAAACACACATTTACTGCTTAGACATGCAGATGTAATTTGACGAATGTCTTAACCGAAGTCAAACGAAAATACTACGCCTGATTAGTCAGCTGGCAGTCAGCTTAGAGGGGGCAGCCCTCACAGACAGCGTGTAGTCAAACAGAGGACGCCAGGTGTAGAGACAGTCCCTGACACAGCTGCCTGTCTGTGGATGCAAATGCAGTGGCGTAAGCAAGGGGTAGTGATGACAGGTCAGAGGCAGGCAGCGCATTCAGCAGCCGCTCACGCTGAAGCCGCGCTCCGTGTGCAGCAGCCACACGTGACTGCCGGAGCAGACACTTTTGTTTTTCTGTTTCTTGCCTTGTCGTTGTTTCCAGCCAGCCAGACTGAGGGCATGATTAATACATGATGAAACGCAAGAGGAATGAAAGATTCAACAGAGAGCAACCCCCACCCCCACCGGAGTGGCTGCTAAAGTACGATGCATCCGCGATTCACAGCCAGCCCGACTTTCAGTCTCAGCGAAGGAAGAATAAAGAAAAAAATGAATAGAAAAGAAGGCCACAGAGAGGGAGAAGTGGTGGAGCTATTTGGGTATTTTTTTTTTTGTGGGTGAGGGACACGTTCGCAGGCTCGTCTCACTCTCTGATCTATTTCTGGAAGTCTCCTCAGACCAAGCACTCACACCAGCCTGCACCGTAAAGGCAATTTAATTAAGCTGTAGACAAGAGCACACATCGCCAAAGCTCCCCGCAAAAGCAACACTCAACCGGAAGCATTTTTCCACAACTGCACTACACAGAACCACACAATGACTAATATGTTCTGGTCTTCATGAGTTATTCAGACTACCCAAATGACATGTCTGCCAAATGTTAACCTACACAAATTAATTTAACTAGGATTAGTGCCCAGACTCATCACAAGATTCAAGATTTTCTGTCACATACACAGTAATACAGGTACAATAATAATACAGTAATACACTACAGTAATACAGGTGTAGTGAAATCATTTATCTTAAGCTTCAAGACAATAGTACAAACCGTAATTCAAACATATGAATAATTTACCTCAAATTCATGACATTGTATTAATTCTAGGGCTGTCATTATATTTAATCGTGATTTATTTCATGTTTGCCTTAGTTAACTCGCGATTAATCGCACCTTTAATTCTGTCCTAAACATATTGTTTTTAATACTCTTATCAACATAGGAGTAGACAAATATGTTTGCTTTGTGCAGATTTATGTTTATTAATGACAGT
>JBBJLS010000002.1:21178734-21189937 GCA_037577275.1 Bryconaethiops microstoma | reverse complement strand
CACACACACACACACACACACACACACACACACACACACAAACACACGCACGCACGCACACGAACACACACGCACGCACGCACACGAACACACACACACGCACACGAACACACACGCACGCGAACACACGCACACACACACACCCACCAGTAAGCACGCTCCTCTGTTTATAGTATAGTGGTAGAAATGTTGGGACATAACCCAGTGAACCACAGTAAAACTTATCAAACATGTTTACATCACTCTTTGAAGACAGAGGCCTTTTCAGCCGCCAGAACCTCCATCTCTAGACCAAAACAAGATAACATTCTCCAACCCCATTCTGCTACATCACAATCAATTCCTTCCAAAGAACGTTGTCAACAAAACCGCGCCTGCGAGCCACGATTCTAACTGATGAGCATGATAGCATCATTTTAGATGCACATCTAGAGACAAGTCGTTCAATTTCTCCTTGTTCAGTCTGCGTCACATCATCCTCGACACTACCTGCAGTGTATAGTAATCCACCAGAATGACCACAAAACATCGAATAAGCATTACATTTGTTTTACACGTTAACAAAAAACAACTGGAACTTACTTTCTTAATAAATCATACCAGTCGTATTTATTACAGGGCTGTAGTTAGTATGTGACGAAATTTCGTCACATACTAACTACAGCCCTGTAATAAATACTACTGGCCAATCTGCCGAAAGCCAAGTCTTACTGTGATAAAGTAGACCTTTGGGCCTCACGGGGAAAACACCAGGCACAGATGCTATTTTCTGTGAGAGGCTTGCGGTCACTGGAGTATCGATGGTTATCAGCATTAGGCCAATAAACAGCTGGATCAGATATCAACAAAAAAAAATCTAAATCAGTCCAGTTCTGTAATAAATTTAATATGAAATAACACACATTACAGGATTTCATGTGTGTTTCACCCCACTGTGTAGTAGAGTGTCTGAGTAGTTTAAGTATAAAGGAGTACTTTCAGATGCTCAACTTAAGTGGATTGTTTAAATGAAAAAATAACTCATTTAAAGTGTACTGGTTACAAAAGAAAAAATAGCAGCATCGGTAACTGAAAAGTTGTAACTGAGTAACGAGATTTTTTAACAACAAATGGAAAGTACAGTAGCCTTGAGCCTATAATTGATTTTACTGAACACTGTGATCATTTGTGATGTCGATGCTATGCAAATTATTGTCTTTTATTTCCATTTCAAGCTGCAAGCTTTCCTATATTTAACCATTGCCTTTGTATAATCGTTCAAAGCTATGGTAAGTTTAATTAACGCATAATTTGAGTAATTCTAGAAGATCTGCTACAAGACCACCAGTTTTGGCAATTGTATTATTTGATTGATCGACTATTCTGACTATAGTGCCCAATTGGATTCCTCTGTCTTTGTAGTCCAGTTCTGGTAAGGTTAGTACCTCCAAGGAGATTGTAAACTAGGGGTTAAAGTTTTGCAGTGTATGCTGTAACTGGATGATGTACATTATAATCAGAATTTACTTCATGATTTTTTTATTTTTTTTTGGGCAATATTTTTGCAGAAAATAATCTCTCTCAGTTTACATTATCAACTGAGCATACCACACAATATTATAGAACCTGTTTGAGGGCATGTTCTCCTCAAAGAAAACCAACAATAAAAATATTCTAACTGATGTGGTTAACTGATCACTGCAGCACTAATCAGAAGTGTAACACTGGAAGAGCAGAGCTGCCTGCCACACCCTGCAGCTTCTGCTGGCAATGACCCGGACAGAGGAAAAAGAGAGTTTGCCAGAAACTAACAAGCTGGCAGCTTCTCTCTCTCTCTCTCTCTCTCTCTCTCTCTCTCTCTCTCTCTCTCTCTCTCTCTCTCTCACACACACACACACACACACACACACACAGGCTAATTATGTCCTCCTTATCTACAAATATCTCTGTCAGGCTTTTATTAATAAATACCCAGCGCTGCACACTGTTGACATGAGGCAGCGGAGCCTGAGGGTTGAGTGCACTTACGATGGGCCCACAGTGACAGGGACCCAGACGGGGTGAATAAAGGTCCACTTCAGGGAGAAGGGGGCCAAGACAGCCTGCTAAATATAGAGCATGCTGGCTGTTGATGACAGGTCTGTGTGAGGTCACCTTGCCCTGACTCACTGGGAGGCTGCTGGGACAAGAAAGGAGTCACCAGAACAGCAGGGAGGAGGAGGAGGGATGAGAGAGAGAGAGAGAGAGAGAGAGAGAGAGAGAGAGAGAATCAGGAGCGAGAGATTGAAAAAAGCAGGCCCATCAGCTCCCTGCATTAACAGCCTTTGTACGAGCTGACCAAGCTGAGCTCCCATCATTCATCCACACAACAGCCAATACATACAAACACACAGCACAATCCATTTAGATTCATTATAGCTCTCCATATACCAACTATAATGATCTTCTAGAAGTATCAACTGCCTATTCTGCTAATGACCTTAAGAGATATACAATATGTTTTCATAATGGAATACATTACGGAAAACAATAATGAATTAAGTGTACAATAATAACCAGTATACAAAGCGATTGATGTCTGCTGACTGCTTGACCATTCGCTTGCATGGAGGCCCATGACAGACATGGTCCATGCGGTCAGCACAACATGCAAAGTGGCAGGGGAGCCGAGGGTTTGGCAGAAATTGGAGCAGTGCCATGGGGTAGAAAGGTCTAGGCACCTGCAAACAATACACACACACACAGACGCAGCCCTGGCTCAGACAGACACACACACTCCTCACCCCACCACCCAGCATTCAGAGCAGCTGCCACCTGTCCTGCTTTCCACCTGATACAGTCATAACAAAGACAAAAAATATTATTCCTTACAAAACCAAGACAACACATCCGTAAGTATAATAAGTATAATAAAAAAAAGAGAAATAAAACAATAAATCTCATACGCAGGAGACGCTGCAACGAGGGAGCTCTCATGACAGGAGACTGGAGCAGCTGGAGCAGTTCCGTTTACAATAAAAATAACTAATAACGAACATTCTAGCTTCACAACCTAATAGGTTTGTGATAAAAGTATAGAATTCTGAAGCACAGAATCTGCGTCCTCAGACGTTTCACTGTTCCCGTTTGAGTACTTAGCTTTGGTGACAGAAGCAATAAGACAAAACAAACGCTAATGGAAACTGAACAGAGAAACCAGTCAACCGTCCAAGTTCCTCAATAGATACTATGGTGTTTCCTCTGCATCCTGCCACAAAAAATACACCAACCATGTTTATGTAGCTTTCATCTTAAATATTTCATATGTAGTACCTTCACAATGGAATATAATATCAAGCTAAATATGTTAGCCAGCATTCACGAGGTGGACTCTAGAGTTCCCTTATAGAAAGGCTAATCAGTTCTTTCCTGCTGGTCTAAAGGTGCTGAGGACCTTTCAACAGGTCAGCTTGTCCACGTTCCTCACATGTTTACAGGCTACTTAGCAGCCACTCCACAGATACCACAGCGAGTGGAGAAGTACTGCCAGCATGCTATGCTCTGGATGTAGCCCTCTCTTACCACTTCTCTGCTGACAAGATGCTGAAGCTTGCTCATAGTTGTTTAATCATTTGTTCATTTATCAATCTGCTCTGTTCTGGTTGACCCAGTTTTCAGTATATATCCTGTATACTTGGCCGAGGATCATTCATGGTTCACATTTGCTGCCATTGTCACCAATGCTTCCGAAATCTCTGTGCTTTTGTTTCGTATTTTAGAAAATTCAGGTTCAACTCTTTGCGTGATGACAGTATGGCTGGGCTGGCCAGTATGATAAATATCCTTCTTGGCAAGATTGCACAACAGTATGTCACAATATGCTTCTCTGAGCATAATGTGGATATTGTTAGTACTTGTAGAACACTGACCAACAGCTTGATTCATTACAATCAGAACATTATAACTCCTGGATAAGCTGCTTTAGTGCAGTGTAGTATGTGGAAATGAAAATCATTGCACTTGCGTTTGCTAAATGTGGTCCTTCATGTCTGTTCCAACCAAAATCAATGGTATATGATGGAAATGTATTGTAGTATCTTGATATATTTTTACTATATCGATTGCTCCTAAGTGACATTACGCTGATCCAAAAGTCCGTGTTACCAGTTTTCTGGTTTAAAACTAACATGTTTGAGTGCTGAGTGGTGCTGATTTCAAGAAGTAGTTTCACGTGCCAGAAATATGGGGAATGAGATAAAGCACCAGCTTTGGCACGAGCACCGGCACCCTGTCAGCAGAGACGGGTATCTTCCAGGTCCGGGAGCATTCGGCCTATTTGTTAGGTGACGGAACAGCATGGGAGAACTAGGCCTTCATGCACTAACCACATCACACACGAAGCCTCACATGAAGGCCGAAAGACAGACACTGGCGGACTCTGTACAAAAAGCTGGCAGTCTTTATGCAAATCACTCGATCTCTAGCTAGGTTCATAGTAAATCAAGACAAGATGGGAAGGAGGAGGCCAGGAGCTTAGAGAGGGTTAAAAGGTCTCTAGAGCACCACAGAGAGGAGCCGCCAAGCACACAGAATGACTAAATGTGCCATCAGAGACGGAGGGCCTTCTGCTCCGCCTGTAGTGGATGTCTCTCACTCAAGCATCGATCAGCAACTGAAGGGTCATTGGAGCAGGTTAGCACATGCATCTTCAGACCAAGAGGTTCCACTCCAGCCTCCCCCATACTCCCAGAGGCCCAGAGTCTATGGAAAACCCACAGCAGGACAAGCGAGAGAAGGGTCAGAATGATGAATATGATGAAAGAGCAAAGAGGCTGTTACTGAAAGAGAGAGGGAGACAAAAAGAAAAGGGAAAACAAGAGTCGAAGTGTCTTTGTGTTCGTGTGTGTGTGTGGGGGGGGTGGGGGGGGGTGGCGGGGGGAGAGTGGGGAAGTGAATGTGGAAGGATATGTTAATAGGGATCTCAAATGGCAGCCATTAGCAGCACAGTGGAAAGCATTAACAGCATCCACTTTTCTCTCTCTGATGAGAAACGATTGCTCCTGAAATTGTGCACTTTCTGTTATGCAACAACTGAGAGACTGGGAGTTAGGCCATGATAAGGGCCCATCTCCACTTGGCATGGTTCTGGTCATTATCCTCCAGAACGGTGTACATCAGTTGATCTTTCTGTCTCTCCCACTTCTGAGAAGAGCTCCGTACTTAAATGGAGCCATTGTGAAAAACAGTGCCAGGTTGTAGAACTACTGAGTGCAACAGACCTGAAACGTGTTGATTTTCAAACAAGCTCTTCCATGTCTGCAGGGGGCGATGTGAATCAGCAGGGCATCGCATAGCTCCACTAACAAAAAACGTGTCAGTGGATTGATCTACTCTAGTATAGGCTGTTAAACATTAATGTGCTTGAAATATGTGCAGACTGCACTCGGCCCTTTAGATTCTTGTTCTTCCAATTTTGCCATTTTCAAGGCCTCAGCGGTGTTGGTAGAGGAAAGGAAGACAGCTGGAAAAACCCAGAGATGCTCAAGGGCACAACACCAGCAGCCTGACGAAGTATACTTATATATCAGCACCAGTGGGTTTGAAGTTCTGCAGTCCCACGTGTGGAGGCTTAATCCATTAACACAGGCAAGTTGTCAAACAGGCCTACCCTTCAAGCAGCACCACTGAATGGATTCCTCTAGGGAACTGACCTATGAGACCAATGCAAGACTCTTAGCACAAAGCTGCAGCGTTTTGCAACACAGCAGCACATAATTAGAGTAAACGATACATTGCTAGTTAGAAAACAAATCCTGGAGAACTTTCAGAGAAAAATCCTACTCCAAACACCAGGAAATAGAGATTAGAGCTCAGTCAAAAAGTGCTAATCTTTCATTGTTCACTGGTTCCATGAGTTACCAAAATCCCCTGCAAAAATCTCATAAGGTCACTGCTCTCCGAGAAGACCCATGTTTTACATCAGTATTTCTTAAGCCTGGTCCCGAAGTCCCCCCCGCTCAGGACATTTGAGGGTCTTCCCTGCTCGCAACCTACTTGACCCAACTAAAGCTATTAATTAATACACCTTTCCTATGTTGATGTGGGTGTGACTACTGGTCATCAGTGGTCATGACTGTATACCTCTGCCTCTTATTGACAGACATCTCCACCGTGATTTTCTTTTATCCTTTAATTCTCCCTTCCTTTTCCACTGTCAACCAGAGAAGGATAGGTTCCCCTTTTGATTCTTGGTTCCTCTCAAAGTGTCTTCCTTCTTTAGGCTTTAGGGAGTTTTACCTTGCCTCTGCTGCCTTTGACTTACTCACTAAAGGTTCAGATCTGGATTCTGTTAAGCTGCTTTGCGACAATGTCATTTGTAAAAAGCGCTATACATAAATTAGACTCAACCTCTGCAATAGGAGGAAAAACACTAAAATGAGTATGAGTCTTTAGAACCAAGGAAAACATGTTTCTAGAAGTATGGTCCACAGTCTTAATCTCAGGTCCCTGTATTCAAAAGCTTGTTAAAAGCAACTAATCAGCTGGATCAGGTGTGTGATGTTAAGAAAGGAAACCAAAATATGCAGGCCAGGGGTACTCAAGGACCTGAGCTGAGAACCACAACTGTAAAGTGACAGACTAGTTTTGGACAGCTAGTGAATATACTAAACACACCTGTGTGCACAGAACTGGAAACTGATTTAGTCGTGAGAACTGCCTGCTAAAAGCATAGCAGAGTCTCCCCTAGTGACAGCATGTAATGAGGCCATGTCCTGTTTATCTTCACCGGCACATAAAGACGTAAACACTCCGTCAGTACCTCCAAAAACCATGAGCGGAGCTGCTAACTGGATATCACCCTCATCTTTCTGCATAGAGAGGCAGGCCTGTAGCTGGAAGTCCAGGGGGAACGGCTTGTTTTTGCCTGAGACACCCCCAGAAGGGAAACTGATGACACAGCCTCCATGCATTACAGCAGCACAAACAGAACACAAGCATGCCTACGCCATGCCGCTGCTGCTTCCCACTGCAGACGCTCTTAGTCACCTCCAGAGGACCTAACTGTAGAGAGCAGGCCAGTAACACCAGTCCACTTTTTGGGTTGGGGGAAATGGGGGAGACCCAAATTAAACCAGTTACAATGATCCTTAACCAGCTGGTGGAACCGGATCAAACCAACAAAGAAGTCCTTTGTCCAGATAAATCTGTGCTAATCATGGGCTGCATATCAATGGCCATTTACAGTCAGTCATCTAACTGCAAATCTGAGCCATTACTGGGGGGAAAGCAACAGCTTCATGTGTGGCCAACCACTTCAAGCCATGATAAGTCACACAAATATGTGCTTTAAATAACTCAAGCCTGGAACTTCAGAAGAGGCCTGAGTGGAGTCAGAAGTGCTCCCCCCCCCACCCCACGACCCCCCCGCAAGCTGGTTCTGGGCCAAAACTGGCTTTTTTACTGGCTGTTTTACGATGATTTAGTGCAGTTACTCAGCACTAGGAGGAAAAGATCTTGTACTCCAGTGGCAGACATGTTTGTGTTCATATAAAAGTAGTGTCACTCTGCTAGAAGGAACAGAGAGGAACATGCCCTGTGAGCAGACAGGCCAGTAAAAGGTCAGTTTCCCTCTTCGTAGAGGAAAGAGGTGATGTAGCATATAGAGAAGAGACAGAGGAAGAGACCAAAACAAGCTGTGGGAAAAGGAGGCAGAACAGATGTGTGGGCTAAAAAGCAAAAGGGGAGAGAGACTTATGCACTGGCTGTAGGATGGAGTGTGTGTGTATGTGTGTGTGTGTGTGTGTGTGTCTGTCGGTGGGGCACACAATGACACTGTGCTGCCTGCAGGCTCCGCTCCCCTGACTGCACCACCTGTGATCAAAAATATCAAAGCTCTCAAGTCTTACTCACTGGCTGGCTGTCTTTCTCTTCTATCTCTCAAACAGGAAGCTGCGGGCCTGTCTCTAAGGCAGGGACGTAGCACATGGTGAGGTGTGTGTGTGTGTGTGTGTGTGTGTGTGTGTGGGTGGGGGGGCTTGGTGTATATAAATGTAGAAATTGTGGAGGTTATAATTGGTCGTGATTCTATTTATAATTTGGCTTCCCCATCCCAGAACACCCCCACATTTGGAAAACTTGATACACCCCTGCTCTAAGACTTCTCAGAATCAGTCAAACCCAGACGCAACAGCGGCAGCAGGCGAACAGCACATCAGCAGTCAGACCGCCTGTCAGTTAACCAATGTCCACATGCATACATACACACACAGAAAAAATTAAACTGTAGTAGAGTTGTGGACTATGACAATATTTATTATTATTATTATGATAAATTAAATCGCAAAATTTTACTCAGTTTTGGTTACATCAATCCTCAAACATCTATATGGAGCTTCCCCTGGCGGAGAGTGTGGAAGGAATCCAGAAAAGGTGTGGTCACTCTTCTCTGAAGCTCATGATCAGACTGCAGCACTGGACTCCACAGTCACACAGAGCTAGACTACAGATCCACACAGTCTCACAAAGTAATCTGCAGCTGCTTTAAAGTTTTAGAAAAATGAACTAGTGGAAATGGAGAAAAGGTTTCCGAATACCTTCCATCAGTAATATACAAATCTGGTGCTGGACACATATGAGTTCATCACAGTTCATCTATGCGCCAAAATAAATAATAAACACTTGCTGAAACAGAATTCCTGAATTTGTGTACAACCACTTTACAACAAGCTCAAATGTACTGGCGAACAATAGACACTGGCCAATAAAACAAAGGAAGCACAAAAGTCTGATTTATTAATTAGTCAACTAGCATCCTAAACAAAGAAGAGTTCCTTAAAACCAAACAGGAAAGCCATAGACATTATTTGCAGAAGTTAATATTGAAACACAAGGGTTTGAAAGCCCTAGAAAAAACTAAACTAAACTTGGACAGCACACAATTTTAAGTATTAATCAAACAAGTGATGGAGATCATACCAGATGACTGGACTTACTCTGTGGTTGAAGATCTATGATGCCAAGCAAGAAAAGTTTTCCAAAAACTAGAAATGTACTCAAAGATGTATGAGCATCAAAAAATATTTCCCATACTCGCCTAGCGGTCTGTGACTCATGAGTGAGCACTGCTCGACGCAGACACAGTAACCTAATCATCGTCTTTAAAACTGATGTGTCCTGTTTAAAAACTAAGACACTGATTTGTTATAAGACTGGGTTGGATAAATTCTATTTTCTCTGTTCCACCATTTTCTGTTGAACCCTGGTTCTGATAACGAGAATTAGACGGATGTCATTTCTACTCACTTTTTTTGTTTTCTGACACAACCTGCCTTGATTTTACTGTACTGTAGTTCCGGAGGAGGCCTTCTTCCAAACGGCCATGTAGATTCGGAATTAAAAATGTAGTCAAAACACATGGGGCACAACCTTTCATTCTGTATCATTTGTTCCTGTTTCACACGGACTTTTAGCACCACCACCCCGGACCAGTGACCACGACTGCTGGGTCCCAGTGGGTGTGAGTAGGTGTGTGAGTGCGGGTGGACATGTAGTGTCGTGATTTGAGTGGGCAGGTATAATGATTGAGATGTGATTGCCCTTGCATGCGTGATAGAAAGAGAGGATGAGGAATGGAATCATTTCAGTAGGCAGGTACATCTGTGCAAGTGTGTGTGTGTGTGTGTGTGTGTGTGTGTGTGTGTGTGCGCGCAAGAGAGACAAACAGGATGGATGACTCAGAAGGTTTGAGCACTCACTTGCACCCTCACTTCCTCTCACACACATCTCTGCTCTCAGAAAAACAGCCGTCACCTGTGAACCCCTCATAGCGCGCGAGTGTGTGCGCACGCTCAGCACCTCGGCTCTGATTCACGGCGGCTTTATTGAGAAGTTTCCTGAATGAAGAGGCAGCTGTTTACTGAGTAACGTTTGGTCCAGAGGATGGAAGGAGCCGAGGCTTTTAGTCATCACCACATCAAACTGTCAAAGAAAAACACACAGCGGCCACAGAGAGGTACATGGTTTATAGCTCATTACCCTTTGAAGGAGGTCGTCTTACGCGACAGGGTCATGCTGTTCCTGAAGTTCCTCAAGCCCCACAGCCATATGGACAGCAAACACAATTCAGCAGGCTAGAATCAGGGGATCCCTTCTCTCTTAATCTCCACTGGCTGATGGAGATAAGCCGGAATGACTGTCCGCAGCCGACGGGACTGGTGTCTTCCCTTTGCTGCTGGAGTTTGCCCTCGACTGGCTGGGCAGGCCTTTCTAATTTACAGGCTCTCTCAAAGAACCCAATCTGCCATCTGCTCCCTAATCAAACCACTGATTAAATGACATGTAGTGCTTAGCCTGTGTCATCCAGACAATTAACACCACCGTGCTTTGAAAGCGGCTTTGCAATAATGCCTTTCCCAAAGTCTGAAAGCTGGGAGGTGATCTTGGAACAGTGGTGAGGACCCACCAGATCAGATGTTATTTTTTCAAATAATGACCCTGCTGCTTTGGAGCTTGAGCATGTTGGTTTGAATTCTAAATTAAAAATAAGTCATATAATCATAAAGATTTCTTACTTACATACACAAGATTTCAAAAGGCCATTTCACAGTCAAACAAAAAACAATCGAGGGTCTTTTTTTTTATAGAAAAAATACATATAAACTTGTTCAAATGAAAATAACTGCAATCTGGTGTGCAGTCACTTCAAGTGGGTGGCTGTTCGCCCTATATTTAAAATCACCACCAACACAACATACAAACAATTTTGGTCATTATTCAGAGGGAATTTTATTCAGATCCAAAATATGGACAGAAATAACTGTGTATACAGCGGTGGAG
Organism: Bryconaethiops microstoma; assembly: GCA_037577275.1. Taxonomy (NCBI): domain Eukaryota; kingdom Metazoa; phylum Chordata; class Actinopteri; order Characiformes; family Alestidae; genus Bryconaethiops; species Bryconaethiops microstoma. The sequence continues at coordinate 21,179,143 of JBBJLS010000002.1, read as the reverse complement.
CAGTTACCCCTGATGTAATTCATAAGACAAGAACTGGTTGATGGATTACAGAAAAGAATTGCAATTTTGCTTTTTAGTTTAATACTAGAGCTATGAGGCCAATGTCACTTTAAAGCTTTTATCAGTTTTTAAAAATTATTTTAAAGGCCTTATTCGTCCCTTTCTCTGAATACGATGGTCTACCAAATGCTGTAATTGTAATTGCTGTTGTATTTGGCATTCAATTTGACTGTCTGGCTGCTCGCATGGACCACCAAGTAAAGTTACAGACACCTCAGGGGTGAAAACTTCATTCTAATCTAATTGTTAGATATTTTATTAGGGCTGCAACTACGAATCGATTAAATCGATAAAAATCGATTACTAAAAGAGTTGGCAACGAATTTCATAATCGATTCGTTGTGTCGCG
>JBBJLS010000002.1:21152418-21171509 GCA_037577275.1 Bryconaethiops microstoma | reverse complement strand
TTTAATAAAAACCACATGCAAGTCTATTGCAAATCTAATATTACTCATAATTCAAAAAGTTGATGTGACTGAAAAAAGCTGAAAGCAGATCTGAAATCAGCATGAAAAAATGGTTTAGAAAAGTGTGCTGTGGTTTCTGATGATTCTAATTTTGTACCTGCTTTCTGTACTGAATACAATATTTTCTTTACTGTACTAATGGTACATAAGGAACCCCACACAACGATACATCAACAATAATGTTTGAAGAAAAACAGGTCTTGTTGAATTTATTAAAATTGGCATTAAAAATAATAACTGTGTGAACACTGAAATCAAGCAGTGCAGCTAAGTAGTTTTTTTTCTTACCACAGCTGAATTCTGACATTCAACAGTCCTGCTTTTATGTTAATTATTTGGTATTAAAATGCAACAATTAAAAATACGCCATCTGACAAACACAATTCACTCGCTTATATGTGGAAGACCAAAAGTCAGTCATTTCAATTCCATCTAATTCTGCACATGAAAAAAACAAACAATTTCAGCATCTGTAAATAAATTATTCAGTTTCGTTCCAATATTGCACAAAGATATAAAATAAACTTGGTCTTTAGATTTAAAAAAAAAAATCAAATTCTGTACAATTTTGCACAAAGATACTGGGAAAATCTGCATGTGTGTTTTTGTCTGGCAAGTAAGATGTTTGCAAACAGTAGTGTCAGTGAAATGTACGGCTCGGATGTTCTGCACTGTTCTAAATCCATTGTTGTGGTGAAATGTGACGTGTTCTTCAGTTTCTCTGCCAGAATTTGGTGACTGACGTCATACAGTTCAGGCGGAGCTGTTTTACTGTAATACTTTCAGCCAGGCAGTGTGTAAATTGGGTGTAACGTGTTCAGAAGTTCTTTAAAACCATCTTTCTAAACCACCTGAACTGGCACCATATCTTTAGCCAGTATTACAGCATAACATAGACGTAGAAAGCAGCACGTAAAGGTTGCTGCTGGATTGATCAAGAATATTTCATGACAAATGGAAATGCAATATTACATATAGTATTTTTTTTTTTACATCTTCTCTTTACCATATAAATTCCTTTTTTAAATTCCAACAGAGTAAATACTCCAAAACATCCTGGTACTTGAAGATTTGTTAAGACTATAAGTTAGTTAGTTAACACCAAAATGTCACAATAAAATATAGAATTCGGTATTAAGCGAGCAATCCGTTAATCTCGAGCACATTTGTGAATCTGTACCCAAACCAAAGAAAATGCAATTATAATGGTACAGTCACACCGTGCTATATGACAAGTGGGGATACCCATTACTTTCATTGGTGAGATGTTTTAATTATTAGTGAAGTTTCTGAAATGGAGTCTCTCCATGCTAGCTGAGAGCTCAACCCAGTAATTAAGAAGCCAATGGCTGACAGGTAGTGGTGTTCTGGATCCAGGGGGTAACTGGTATAAAAGGCCTTGCACATGTAATTACAGTATCGCAGCTCCTATTTTAAACCATGACTGATTTAAAGCCCTGAAACCAAATTTTAGTCTTTCTCTCACTTTTTCCATTCACAGATCCTCCTCAGTAAAGTGGCCCGCCTCTCAAAACCCCCAAAGAAAGGTGATATATTTAGATAACTGAAAAATACAACTGTATGCTTGTAAATGGTTTGTACAAAACTGAAGTTAACATTCAGTTTCTCTCACCTTCATAAAGGCTAAGAGGGGAATTTATGTCCCAGTTGCATCACATACAGTTGTGACATGCCCCACCTAAATTCAATGAAACTCCTTGTTTCAGAAGATCCAAGGCGTACATGATGGGCAGCCTTGTGCTCCAGTGCCATGACTCGAAATATCTTTCACAGTGACCGTTTCAAGAGGCATCAAAAGTAGGAGACATGTGTTAGGAGCCTTTTGAGCTGTCAAAGTTGTTCCGCCGGCAGCACAGACTTCGGCCCCATGAACAAAAGATTCAGTTGAACGTGAACTCTGGTTCGTTGTCCTGGCATGGCTCCTACACCAGGGTCCTCACACTAATTAATATCAGCATGCTTCCTTGCATGCTGGTGCATCCGAAATCTGTGTCTGTTGAAGACAGAGCCTCCCAAAAGCAGCAGGATCAGTAGTGGCCAGCTACCATGCAGGCAGGACGACGAAGGGTAACACAGTGTAGCGTAAGAGTGCAGATGACAGTGCAGTGTAAAGACACTCTAAAAGATGCACAATAAAAAGGCAGGAGCGGATGAAACTCCTTGTCCACTTTAAGCTATGTGACCTCTGGACATGAATTAAAGGAAAGAAACATTTCAAAAAAGCAAAATAAAAAGACATGGCAGGGACATATAGTGCCAAGTGACCCCAACCACAATTGAAAGAATCTTTCTGCTGTATTTACGATTCACAACAGCAAAGGCAGCACAATTAGTGTGTCAGTGGTTGATGTGAGCACTCTGTGAATAGAGTAAAATGGGTATAGAACATTTAGGAGCAGACAGTTTGAATGGAGGGGTCAATGGAGGCACCTCCGCTAACCAGGAACAGAGAGAACACTGGCAAAGTGTCCATCATCCTGTGTGGAATAACAGGACAACAACGAGGTTTCTGTTGTGAGCTCACGACCTTTACTTTAGTCATTACATTTTGCACCACAGATGTTCTTCTCTGAAAGCCTTTTCTTCATCCCGTGTCAGTCACAGTAAGTTAAAGGAATAGTTTGGCAAAAAAAGAAAACAAATTTCATTATTTCCACTTACATCAGGGGCAGTCGATCATGTAGATTTTGCTTGTTTTGTTTAGCACTGATGCAAGATCTGTCCTTCTTAAAGATCCTTTGCGAATAACAGTCCCGGTGTTGTCCGAAATGGCTTCTTACAGTGAATAAGTTTTATTTATTTTTAATGCTCCCAGTAAGCCATACTGAGTCCTAAACCACATCACCAGGTTCATGCCACCTTAATGAAGAGCGGGATCACAATTAAGTTAATATTCTATCACTAAGTTACGCTTCAAGGGATTGAATTTCCCTTTTAAAATCAGTGGAAACCTTTGCCTTACAATTGCTCTGTAAGTTGATGGCTACCAAAAGTTGATTTCAAAGATAATCTTATGAATCACAGATAGTGAAGTTTCTAAACCACAGCAGCAGCAAGAGTGCAAAGCCAGGCACCATCATAAGGCCAGAATTCAGAGCCCTTCTGACCCCCCCCTCAACCTCCTGTCCCCAATCCTCACACTGACCTAGCTTTGTGCTGACCGGTCTCCACACTGACGTCAGAAAGGACGAGTGGACTAGGCGATTACGCTGCAAACAGCATAATCTGGGATGATGCTGTACATTGACCTCACTGTCGTTTTTGTTATTATGACATTGTTTCATTAGATCAATGTAACAGGGGGTTGCTAAACCTCTGGGAAAGTAATACTGTGCACTGCTGACAACATATGGGGCGCAACATATGCTGACAACATATGGGGCAAATATCTGCTCAAACCAAGGACTGAATTTAGTCGACAACTGTGTCGGTGAGGCTGGGAACTCACTGATGAGTTCTGGACCTTGATTCATCTCCATCTCATTTATTGCATGTTGCAGCATCACAGATCACAAATCTGAGACAATGGCAACCTCGAGGTCAAAGAGGGTGCTGAACAAGTGACATTCATGCACAGGTCACGCAAATGTGCCCCACACATATGCAGAAATAGCACTCGTGTAAGTGGAGAGACCTTTATGCACTCTCTTTGTCCTGTCATGCATTAACTTTTTCAATTCTTTCCAACACACACATGCATTAACACAAACAAAAGACTGGTGGAAAAGGGAGCTCAGAGGGTGTCACGAATAGCAAAGCACTTTGTATTTGGTCAATGGGACGTGGAAAAGCGAAGCTTGCAACGCAGTGTCACAAGGGACCTGTAAAAGCCCTGTCCGTTGAGTTAGCTCTCGAAGCAGTTAGCACTCCCGCTCTTCAGGCAGTTCACCCATCAGCAGCCTTAATGAGACCTGTTGGGCCAAAATGCGACAGCAAAGCGTGCTCACTAACTGCACTGGCAGGGAAGTTCATTAATGTCATCACGTCTGAGGCAGCATGGGTGAAACTCTGGATATGACGGGCACTAATTAAAGCTGCTCTATGAATCACTGGTGCCCTGAGATCACAGCCACACTGGCCTGCCCAGACTTACTCTCACTCACGCTGAGCCCAACATGAAAGTTAAGTGGTTTCTGCAAGATTTTAGTGTCTAACACCAGTCCAGTTTGAGAAAGTTAATGATACAGGTTCTTGCTAACTGCAATGCTCGGACCTGCACGCTGGAAATCCCTTTATGACACAAAAAGCAAAGCTGAAGCCACATATACATCCCCTGTTATAGGTCACAGCTGTAATGCCCCTATGAACATGAAAAGCTGACCACATGTTGATACAAACTTTCACATTTCTGTGTAAAACGTACTCAACTTTTGACCTGTTTACTTTGCTCAAAGAGATCAAATCAACGACAAAACCATCTTCTAAACAGGACCTAACCAGCATGTAGTGGTCGCCTTGTCTACTTGCAATCTTGCCCAGTTAACTCAACAACTCCTTGTCTAAACCATTCCACAGCATGCAAATATTTCCCCAGCTGTAAGAGCCATTTCCCATTGCGGTGAGGCCCTGTGCTGGTAGTCTGCACTGGTGTCGGTGGGAAAAAAGGGTGTGGGAGGATGACAAACCACTCTGCAGATGGCCATTCTTTCTATTTCTCTCTCTATATTCATCAACTGTTATTATAATAAAAGCATCCTTCAACATGTGTTCTCTATGTGCAATATGCCCTAGCTGAAGAACAAGATCTGGAATTCAGGAGTGTGGACACTCAAACTCAAATCAGATCATCAGAGGGAACAGAGGGGGAAAAAAATATTGTTATCCACATACCGGCAATGTCTTAATATAATGACATATGAACTTATACTATCCTTAAAACGATGGTGAATCACATGCTTTTGCACATTCTACTTTGAGGTTACCCTTGTTGTCCTAGACAGTATCCTCTCATATGTTCTCCACAGCTGGCAGGCAAGAACTGTGGTGGTGGTTTGGCTGGTCAGGCCTACAGAGGCCACAGGACTCAGTGGACGGCCAGAGTGTTTCCCCTTTGCGGTGTCAAAATGTGCAAACTTGCTAAGAAAGCCCAGAAACACAATGGCACAGTCGCATGGGATGCCGCTGTAAAGCCAAGGCAAGCGATGCATGTTCTCGCTACATTAAAACATCCCTCCAAGCTCCTAAATGCAGGCTCCACTGGGCCCAACCTAAGTCGGACATTTTTTTTGCTCATCTACAATAACATGCTACAAAAAAATTAGTCCGAATGAGTTGCTAGTTTACTAGGTGCCCGTGTCTTTCAGCTTTACTCACTGGCCATGTTTGGGCCACTTTTGAAGTAAAGTCTAGGTATCCAATTTAGAAAGGGGTATTGGTAACACCACTGCTCACCAGAAGTTTTTTAGGTGGTGGACTAGCAACACTGTAGGAGCTCTTGTAGCATGTATCAGTGTAGCATTGCTGTGGTTTTAAAACATCTCAGGCTTACTACTGCATTGACAGCGGTCAGTCAACCAAAAAACTCTGGTCCTGTGGTCAGAAATAAGGGCTAACACTAAATGTACATGGAAAACATAGTCTAGAGTCTCTAACTGCATTGCCTACAAGGTGAAGCAATAAGCCAGTAATGTCTAAAAAAGTCGTCAGTAAGAGTTCTAGGACATCCAGACTGTAATTTACTCCATCTAAGGGCATGTGATGTCGTTCTTGCTGGTGTCATGCACCTCTCCAGAAGGATGAAGGGCTTAACAGCTTTAGTCTTGTTAACAGTGTCACACTCCGACATATGGCACTTGCCAGACATGGCTCATCTCACTAATGGTGCAGGGGACCTTTTTAACTCCAAACGCTGCTTAATCCAAACGGATAAGGGACAGTGCACGGCTCTCTCACCTCAACCCAGTAACGGAATGACTCACAGGTTACATGGTCAGCATCATGAGGGATGGACTTTGCTTCATTATCTACTAAAGAAGTAACATGTCGTTGTAGAAACAAACATCAGGAAATGTAAAAGAGTTATTAACAGCGGGTACTGTGTTTACAGTGTTTGACAGTCATGTTCAATTAAACACAAATTATACACAGCACTAACGGCCTCCTTACAATGGCTAGCTCATGGCATGTATAGGCTCACCGGGCTCCAATGAAGCCCGCAATAGAAAGCCTCTATTGTTGAAGAAACAGGGAGGAGAATCCTGCCTTTGCCCTCACCTCCGCCTGTCCATCAGAGAGCTTTTAAACTGCCGAAGCTGCAGAAAGCCATTAACCTACCACTGTAACCCTGCACAGCCTAGTGGCTCTAGCTGTAGCCTTGATCCAGTAGAATCCATAAAACTGTGGCACATCTAAAAGTGTGGTTGCAAGATGGTACATTTGCCCCCTACCTTCCTTGAAATCACAGCTTTAGAAAGAGCAGTGACTGTGCAATTATCCTCCTATACAAAAAATAACATACAGTGCAATGGCCTTTGTGCATTGGAGTAGCCTTCATGCAGAAAATACAGGCCTTTTACTTGCATTTCTGTTCAAACGAGCTCTCCCAGTTAATTCTGCATATGACTGCATTCTTTTGGTTCAGGTGAGGTTCACTGAACAGGCCTCATTTAATCTAAGTTGACAGTTTAACAACAAAGACAGTACTGAAACTTCACAATATACAACGCTTTTACTGTTTGACTAGTAAAGCTAAAAAAGAAACAGTATGGCCACAACATACTAACAAAAACTGAGAACAAATTATTTGTGTGTGCTGCATTAAGTCTCTGCACTATATCTAATTAAACGTGACTAATTATGCTCTCTTTGTAGGGATGCACGCAGTTATGCAATGTTCTTTTGGTTGTCGTGATTATTACATGATTGCGTGATTGTAATTATTTCAGCTGATCACTATTTCATCTGACCGCAATTATTTTCCATAGGCGCTGTTGTTTCACAATCATAAACAGAACGCTACACTGAGGCTTACATGTTTCATCAGTAAGGGACCCATTTTAAAGTTACATCAAAAAATAACAACAAAAAAAGACATCAGTTAACTCCACTAACTGTGGTAACGACACCTATGATATGTGCAGAAAGTCACATTGTGATTTAAAATACCAGTTCATCACAATAATGACAAATGTAGAAATATTGCCCTTCCCTACATGTGACTAACTCATCCAGTGAAAAGTGAAAGTGATCATTCTGCAGTGAAAGCTGGTGTGAAGAATGTTCAAGTGAGCCCTTGACTCAGATGCTGGGAACACACCGAAGGTCACGTCTGGAGACAGGCTGCAACACAGCCTCCTGTAGAGGAAGGACTCACGAAACTGGCTGGCTTTGGAGCAACGAGAGGCAGGAATTTTGCGTAAAGGCCAGCACTGCCACAGAGACTGAGCACTCCCAGGGTAAAGACAACTGCGGCTCTCCACCCAGGGGCCTCCCAGGGACAAAGAAGGCCAATGAAGCTGTCAGAACCGAATGAAAACACGCTCAGGGGGAAGAAACGCGGGGGTGTCGTGCTGACATACGGTCCACAGCTGTTCTCCAAAACACAGTTAGATAGACAGAGAGAGAACGAGAGAGAACGAGAGAGCCAGAGAGAGAGAGAGAGAGAGTGTGAAAGAGAGAGTGAATGCCTCAGGGCTTATGAAGCACGGAGGAGGATAAGATCCAGTCATGATACACAGTCATTTGAGTTCATGCACGCTCACACACGTGCACGCAAAAGGCCAAGCTGCATTCAACCACCCACACATATTCGCAGACCTAGTTACACCATTACACACTGACACCTCGTGAACTCTACTATTTAACTACCCTGGATATTTTGAGCTACTACTCGCATTCTGAATTACATCCAGAAAAGAGACGCATAACATGGAACTGAACATGCTTTCAAACCAACTCATGCACTCTACTCACACACTCACTTTCCCGTACAGCTCGGTAACGGACATGCGGCTAACTTTAAACATGAATGTTTTTATCGTGGCCGTCACACTCCGACAGACCTCCAAATAACACTGTGCAGAGATGTTTTACAGCAAAACGCTTTGTATAAACACGCATCCAAATGTTGCTCTCAAATTATACACTGAACTCGAACCAAACAGATAAGAAGACAAAACATTTATACTTACAAACCTACATCAGCATATCCAGTCCACCCAGGTTAGAGTCAGAAACTTCCACTACGGCTGATAGTATTGTCTAGACATGTTGCACCACTGAACTGGAACCAGCCCTCCCTTTTACTGAAGAAGGGAGGGATCTTTTAAAGGCAAGTCAGTCGTTTCCTTGTAGCAAATCAAACAACCACAGATCAACAATAAAGTCGAACTTTACTGCCATAAGTCAGACCCACTTTCTGCACTCAGGATGAACATGACCCGTTGCTCTGCCTCCAGTCCACTGCAGGACTTCAAAACTCTCTGCAGAATTCAACACATCTGGAAGTGAGACCCACACCCAAACACGTCCAGGTTACCTGGAAAAAAAAAACGAGCTGGAGAGCTGAAAAACAATACATATGAGGGGGAGAGAGCGAGCGTGAGAGAGAGAGAGAGAGAGACTTGTGGAGTTAGGATAGACTCACAGCAGCAATGAAGTCTGCACTGTGCCAGCTGTGCTGTCATCCATGCGGCAGCAGGAAATGGCTCTATCTCAGCAGGACAAAGGCAAAGCCCTCTCACTATTCTACCACTTCCCTCCACTCTGCTTCGTTCCCATGTTCCTCCTAACTGGTTAAGGTGTTTAGAGACAAGGAAGGACAGAAACTATTGTGATGCTCCTGGGAGGGTGGGGTGTGGATAGAGAGAGAGGAAGATGAAGACAGAGGCAGAGACACAGAGGGAGAGAGAGAGAGAGAGAGAGAGAGAGAGAGAGAGAGAGAGAGAGAGAGAGAGAGAGAGAGACAGAGACAGAGAGACACAGAGAGACAGAGAGAGACAGAGAGAGACAGATAAGACAGAGATAGAGACAGAGAGGGCATGAAATGAGTACTTAAAGCAGTGGATGGTGTGCTGCTACCTGTCAGAACTGATTCCTAGATTGTAGTTCTAGTAATAACAAACAATAGCCAGAGAACATGTCTGTTATTACTGTCAGGCAGACGAATGTACCTTGTGAAATCACTGCTGTTCCTGTATATGGAGCTATTTTGGTCCTGGCCGTCAGGCTGATTGATGTCAGACTGCAGGGGAGACACAGGCCTTTGCCCAGCACCACACAGCTTTAAACAGATAAGAGTGAGATTGTAAAGGCCTCTACTCTCATCTGGATTGGGGGGATGAACACTGAGGAGGTTTGCTACTCTATTAAGCCACAGATGAGTACCTTCAGCCCTCACAACTAAAGTGAAAAAGAAAAAAAAAAAAACCTACAGATACACCCTCGAAAATGAGGGATTACTCAAAACCCAAACAGCACAGATACACGCTCAATGTGAGTGTATGTCCAAAGGCCAATTAAAAAACAGTAGCAGAACAGTGGAAGTGCTATGAGCTGGATGAATAATTGACATTTGATTTTGATAATGCACTTTGTAAAACATTTGCACATGAAACACCTCCCATGTGTGTCGTGAGCATTATCTGCCTCCCACACGGGGCGTTCTCCGTCTCAACAGAAACATAGCAGAGTCACTAAAAGCCTTCTTTTTAATGCTCAAAAGCAGCGAGAGCCAAATTCATCAAATTAAAGAGATCTAATTTTGGCTTTCCATTTGCGTAGCTCGGCGAAGGTCAAGAGCACTTTTATTTTTCTTGATTTGAGGCTGGGCTGACTATTTGAAAAGGTCAGGGGCATCATGACTCCTCAAGTTCGCTCAAACACACCTGAGGAAACGGTGGATAAAAAAAAAAAAGAGGAGTGAAAAGAAATCACACCTACTTCAGAGGGGAAAAAAAAAAACAAAAAAACAGTTCAGACTTGCCCCCTATAGACTTATAAAAGATTTCTCTTCCCAGAAAAGCGTCACCTATTGTTGGTACACCCCAGCACTGATTGAGGTCTTCCACTGCAAACCAAAAAAAAAACCAAACACCTCACTGGCTGCACTAGTGTCATTCTAAAATGATTTGGAGTATTGTGTTCTTGGCGAGTGCAATTATTTCTTTATTTATGTATTTATTTGACTTTTTCTGAAACTTGAACTTATGATTCAGTCTGCAGGTATTTCTGCAAATGGAGAGTTCCAGACAATCTTTTCAAAGACAGTTTGATTTAATGTACTGACTGAAAATGAAATTTGGCCTTTTGTTCAGTCAAGCCAAACGTTTGCCCTACACTATGGGCCGTTGCCTTTTTTAAAGAGGAGAAATCCTGGCTTTTTGATATCTACCATTCAGTGAGCAAATGACCATCACGACTATCATGACACATTTTTGTTGAGAGTCATCACTATAAAACTCCAATAAGCCACCAGCGGCTTGCGGCATGCATGGCACAACCACAGAGTGGGAGCAAACATGCCTGAGAGGCTGTTGTGAGATGCAGCACAATGTTGCAAGCCAGAGTGCCACTCAACAGTGAGGTATTGTAGTATTGTTGAGCAGTTAATGGTCTCCTGTTAAGTGACTCAGAAAACACATTTGAGGAAAAGAAAACTTTGTGAAACAGTACTGAGCCACTATTGCTACCTAGCAAAGCCTGAGGGTATTCTGTATCAATACTGGTTTGATAGGGGTCAAAATCACTAGACTGACTATCAGAAAAAGCTCAAACTATCACATAAATGCATAACTAAACTACGAGCAACATGCTTCCAAATAGTGTATAATGTCTAACAAAGAGCTATTGGAGATTTAGCCATGGATGTAGAACTGCAGAATATTGGAGAAACTGTGTACTATATAGGTGTAAAAATACATAGCACGCTACGTAGGAAGTAGGAAGCAATTTCAGATTCAAAGTGCATCTGGACATACGTATTATAAACATCTTAGTAAAAGACAGCATCAGATTAGTATTAATATGGACAGATACTCAAGGTCGGTATCAGACATGAAAAAGAAATATTATGCCGACCCTCCTGAAAACCACATGCCAGCATTAGATGAAGACGCTGGGCTGGAAGAATTGGTGAGATGAGGTGGAAGAATATCACTCTGGCCTTCTGAAGGTTTTTGCTTTGTGGTTAATCTGTGGATTAGTGCCTGGAAAAGTCCATTCCAACCCAAAATGCCACGGGTGCCTAAGGCTCCTTTGTTTGGTTGTATAAGCACAATGTTTTACCTCGAAAAGTAGAGGATTATGTCCGCAGACCTACCTCACAAACGCCCCGCCTTCTCCTCACTCAACCCTCCACTTGGTTTGTTCCTTTATTTGGATTTATTCAAATAATCTCTCCAGACATCAAAGCAGGCTCTTGAAACATGACAAAGCAGTGTGTTTGTGTAGGTAGAATTCCAGACACAAGCCAACTGGAACGAAGCTAACCACAAGAGAGATACTGAGCGCCCTTCATTTGCGCAGGAGTGGAAAATGGCATCGTCAGCACTGGCACCTCTGGCAGACTTTTCTTCATGCCAATCACAAAGCGCATACACGCACACAGGGTGGGGAAAACAATAAATTCTTAGACACATCATAGTTCCCTCTGGAAAGATTCTGCCTCAATCAGACCATTGCACAGGCATTTTTGATCAAATAAACACCAAACACAATACGAACAGCATTTCTGATCAAATAAACACCGAAACACAATACGAAAAATATCAAATTAAATCGCAGTTTAGCTTGTGGTTCAAATCTACTTCATAAAGAAACAAAGAGGCTTTCTACACCTTGCATCAACATGCAAAGGCAGACTTTTCAGATCATGACCGCTTGAAGAGCCAAGTGTAAAACACACCCAGGGTGCACCGTGATCGGATTACGATTGGATTACGCAAACCACTTTTGGACGAGGTAGGAGATGAATCTTGATCACATTTACGCAGTGTAAACGCACATACATATGTGGAGTAAATTCTTCTGACTAGCATGAACAACGAAACACAAGACAAAGGTTACACAAGACTGGAGTTACCCTGAAACAAAGCACTTTCCCGAGCAAAGGGCTGATGAAAGCCCTGAAGACAGGCTTGTGGATTTGTAGAGTAAATCAAAAGTGAATTGAATTGTGCTTGGAAATTTCCATAGAGACAGAGACACAGACTGATACAGAGATATTAAAACGCATAACACACACAAACGAAATCTGAGTGTACGTCCTGGAAAAAGACCACAAGCAACACATGCTTTAGTTCAGTAAGTTAGAGGAAATGGGAACAAGCGCTGGTGGTCTGTGTAGTGACTTTTTCATTAATAAAAAAAAAAGAAGAAGTAGTAGTGTCAAGGGTTATTAAACAGCACCATGTTGCATGTGGCTTCGGGGCTTTGAAGCTCACTATTTTCCTGCGTGCTGGTTAAATGTGCAGCCCCTCCGGAGGCTGCCTGGCCTGCCGTCTGTTCCCATAATGCAGCAGCAGGCCTCATCAGGACCAGCATTAATGCTCCGCCTCAGCTCCGCTGAGTACCTCACAGACACACAGACACACACACGCACGCAAGCATGCGTGTGCGAGCGCGCGCGCACACACACACACACACACACACACACACACACACACACACACACACACACCCCTCGGTGTGCGCTAGCTGTGGCAACCAAACATGCTCTTTACAGCTGTGTGCACACCAAGTGCGAGACAAAGTCAAAATGTTGTTAACTTTGTAATTAGCTGCTTTTTCCGCCGTGCCGGGACGAGGCCCTGACTGTGGGTCTCAGCACCTCCCTCTCTCCGCAGACTGCATGCTCAGTCATCTTCCTCAGCAAAGGGAAGAGAAGAAGGGGCAGGAATGCAACAATGTCTATATACACAAAAGATAAGAATGGAGCATCAACCTGTAGGTATCTATAAATAGGGAGATTAGCTTTTAAATGTCTATTCATAACAATGTCATTCAACAGTGATTTTGGAATTTACCCCTAACTGAATCGTGAACTTCCCTTTCGGCAAACAGAGCTCGATAAACCCATTACAAAAACAACACATCGCATCCTCCTATGAGATTAGTCAAATGAGATATTATGGAAAATGTAAGGATGAGGCAACGCTGGCATACAAATCTCATTACCCCTGTCGGAATTTCCATTGTGCTCCAGAGGCTTTGTTTAGGCTATTCCTCCTCGCGTTCTGCCTCCAGATCTGTGTTTCCATTGAGAAGAATTTTCCAGAGCAGCCGACCAATAATAACAGTGACACTTTCTTTTTTTTTTTTTGCGACTTAACAGAACTCATAATTCTGAACATCACAGCGAACAGACTCAGAAAAACATAATAACTGGTGTTTCCCCGCGAGCAGTTTGGCTCCAAATGACTGTTATCATTGCAGCTCGAAGGAGATGCGGAAAGCTTCCAAGTCTCCGCTCGCTCCCTACAGGCTGGGTGCAGACTAGAAAGTGCACTTTCCCTTCATTTAAAGCAGCTAGATGTGTAAGAAAAATAAGATTAAATAAAAATATTTTTTGTGCAAAAACCTAAGCATATTAATTAACTTTTTGTAACCTTACGCTCAGCCCCCCCCCCCACCTACCTCCCCTCTAAGAACAAAGATTACCAAAAAGAGACTAACGGAGGTTAAGCTCATCTTTTTGAAGATTACGATTCACTTTACGATCTTTGGTTCCAGAGACCAGTCAGCCTATATAATCCCCTTCTGCCAGCTTTTGATAACTCCCAGAGCACGTCATTACACAGCTGGTCATTAGAGTTAGAGGGACAGCGGCTGACGAGGTGGGAGGGACTGCCCATTTAAATCAACCATGGCTAAAAACTAGAGGTGGCACAATAAAATTCTTTTTACGGTGAAAAACCTTCAGAAAGGACCAACACCAATTAAAATTTAGTTTAAATTTACTAAGCTTTTAAGGTTGAGCACTATTATAAAAGGCTGTCTAAAAGTAGCATGATCAAACATACCTGACACAGCACTGGTCACCTCTTCTACAAAAAATACTAAAATACTTGGGATTCTGGATCGAACATCAACTACAAATTCGACCTTAAACCAGATAAACTGAGCTTTCCAACAACATGCCAACATTTCAAACAATGCACGCGCTACTGTATGTGGTATTTTCATGTGAACGCATGTTAACCCAGCATTAGTGTATATAGAACAGTGTAGGCTATTTAATATTGAGGTTCTTCTGCTGGTTTTATTCATTTAGACTTAATATTTTATATTATTATTTTCTGTGTGTTGTAATATAAGCAATTTTCCTCCAGGATCAATAAAGTTTACTGATTCTGATTCTGTGAAATCCCAAGACAAATCTGCAAAATCTGCTAAATAGTTTGTGATGCTCATTCATTAGATCAATGTATACATATCAGCCATTTTTGTGCTTTGTCATCACTTGAGAGCCAATTTGAGGCTAAAATTTACCCTTCAGCAGATCTAACAGATGCAGAGATTTTGCTTCAGAGGCCTTCCCACACTGGAAAATGCACCACAGGTTCTGAAATATTACAAAACATTGAGATTTCAGTTTTAAGACTTGAGTGAAAACTACGAAGATGAATCTTGGAAAACTATGAATGCTTTTCGGGGACAGTAATGAAGAGACTGGAGTCACTTGAGAAATGTCAAGAGTGTGATGTGGCTCTGTACACTTATAACAAAACATCGACAAGAGTACAGGCTCAATGCTTAGCAAAAAATCTATTAATACACAGTGTAGACACATTAACTGATCATCACCTTTAATATATGATAATTGCATTCAGTGGCTAGTGTTTATGAAAAGCTGAGTTTGTGTTTGATATCTGATTAAGCACAGTCTTGTATGACTAATTTACACTTAGATAAGATTAGATTCGATTAGATTTATTAAAGACCGACGTGGCAGGAAACAACACTCAATGTGAGACCTGAATTGTGTCAATCAGAAACATCATAATAAGAAAACAAAACAGCCAACAATGAAAACATTAAATCCGTAAGTTACTATAAAAGTCAACTGTAGAAGAATCTAAGAGCACAAGGAATAAAAGACATCATGTTTTTTAGTTTTGCTCTTATTTGCTAAAGACTGACTTCGGTGTCTCAGCTCATATCCAATAGAGGGGGCCTGGATGATGAAGGTATGCAAAGGAGAGGAATTGGCAGGGAGGATGGTGGGATACCACTTTTTTTGCACTCGTTCCAGTTCATCTGCAAAACCTTTGGTCAGTCCACCCCACACTGGACTGACATACTCCAGAACAGATCTAATGAAAGTCAGGTAGATCTGTTTGAGCACATCAGGTGGGAGTCCAGCTCTTCTGGCCACACTCAAGTAGTGTATTCTGGGACGTGTTTTGGAGAGCATGTATTTTACACGTGCATCCCAGGTAAGATCAGAAGATATTTGAACACCCAGAAGATTAAAAGTGGAGACTCTGCTGATCAGATCACCCTTTACTAGCGGTGGAGGAGGGCAAGGGATGTTACACTCTCTTCTAGCACTGAAGACCATATCCTTGGTTTTTGCACCATTAACTGCTAGTGAGAAGTCCTGCCCCTACTCATCCAAAGCCTTTTGCATGACACCAGGCATAGATCCCACCAGAAGTTCAGTTAGCGGAGGACACCTGCTGGAATAACGCAGGGAGATGAAAAAACAGGGGCCCCACTGCACTGATTGCAACTCTTCACACTGGCAACTTAGTCTTTGAAGGTATAAATGTTAGGCTACCAATGTTATCCCACGACCTGCTTTACCTCTCTTTATGTCATGATGCACTACAAGCAATTCAATGATGTTTCAGTTTAAATTTATTCCCGAACTGAATCACAATATACCAATATCCGATCGAGTGTTTTCTTCTGGCATTAGCCCAATAGAGATAACGGCATATCATGTACCCAGTGCACTCGTGAACAGCTGAAATTGGCAGTGCAGAAGGACGTGAGGCAAGTAAGAGTGAAGGAAAAAGGAGCTGGACTTAATACGTCTCCTTCAGACACTTGTAAACTAATGCCTTCTGTAATGACTGTCATTTGTGGAGAACGAAACATTACTCTACCCCATGAGACATGAAAAGTAGCTCACGCAGGGCATGAAGGGCTATGAGTTCGTACACTCAGGATACTATTACTCAATGTCAGGTGAGGGTTTAATAATCTGTAATGATAAAATACTGTGTGGCAGCAATAAGATGAAGTCACATATCAATGTCAGAATGTTCTGGTACACAGTGTTAGTGCGGCACATAGACCGTAAAGGCAAACGAAAGGAGACGGCATGCCTAAGCTTGCGCGTAACACACTTTAGACAAATGCGAGCACCATACACTTTTACATATGCATATCTTATTTCTTGCATTTTAGCAGTCTGTCACATTAGTCACGATTAAGTGTAATTAGAATAACAAATCACCATATCAATGAACTAAACTGCTTAATCAATGCATGAAATCTGATTTCTCGCTGCTGTGGCCCAAATTACATGCGGCACTTACGAATATCAAACCGGAGGAAAATCTTCAGAGAGTCCTCTCTGAACATTTCGGATCAACTTCTCATTCTGAAACCTAATAGGCTCCAGGATAAATGTGATGCTGAACACTACCCACAAACTTGTCATGAATTATTCAAAACCATCTGCTACCAAACGGGAGCTGAAAAAGGATTTAGGGATATTTCGAGTCTTTGTGCTCTCATTCATCCAGTGGGCTCAATTCCCCCTGGCCCAGAATCTCTCTTTCACTCTGAATGTATTATGGAGAGCAACACCCCTCCAGCACACATGCTGCCTCTCCAATGAAGAGTGCAGGTAGGCCAGAGTCAAGAAGCGCTCTAAAGAAACACTCCGAACAGCGCTGCATGAACACTGCATATAGGCAGCGAAGTAACTCGCTTGTTAGCACAAGTTATTCCACTGAATTATGAAGACTTGTATGTCTCAAAGACTTAAAATTGCAAATTAAGCACCTCCAGTGTTTCCCCAACCACTAAAGAGGCCAGCTAAATTCACTTGGATGAGGTGCGGAAATTAGGATTTTCCTGCCAGGACAGGGCTCCAGATGGCGACTAAAATGGTCGCCGATGCCATTAGATTTTTTATTTTGTGACTTTTTTTTTTCTTTCATTTCAGTCACCAATGGCGATCGTCTCTCAAAACCAAGAGAAATTAAAATTAAAGTACAAGAAAAGTGACATCTCATAATGTGCAGATGCGCTCAATCCCAGTCCCTGCAGGCTACGGTTTGCTTTCTAGTATTCTATTTATTTTCTCATAGGCCTTCATTTTTGGCTAAAATAAAAATCTTGTTACTTGGTTTTTCAAATGTAAAGCATCACTAAGTACACTAAGTCCCTTGTTTGGCATGGATCTTATGATAGATATGTGGTGTGTTGCACAGACCAGCTCGGTTTTGCTAGAGGAGAAGCGTCTAGTTCTGGGCGTCTGGTCACATTAGGCTTTAAATGAAATTTGTTTAAAGTTTCCTGCAAACTGATATTGGTTTGGAGCGGTTTTAGGTGCAGCTGGTAGCCTAGTGGTTAGGGCGTTCGCCCTGCGATCAGGAAGTCGTGGGTTCGATTCCCAAGACTGCTAAGCACCTCTGAGGTTCCCTTGAGCAAGACACCGTCCCCACACACTGCTCCCCCCCAGCGCTGTATTCCTGGCTGCCTGCTGCTTCACTCAGTGAATGGGTGAAATACAGAGAAGAATTTCGTGCTGTTCACACTGTGTGCTGTGGCGTGTTCACATATGACAGAATGGAGACTTACACTTTCATTTATTACAAATTTGTGCTGGAGTTCCCTTGACCATTAAGTTAAAAGGATTAAACTTTCCAGAGCATTCTTCAACCCCTTATAATCAAAGCATAATCAAGATCACTTTTGAACATCTTGAAATTAAAAGTGCTGAAATTGTAAAACTTTGCATAAGATAACTTTGTATAATAACTACATGAGTGTTTTCCCTTTTGTAGTTATTACACAAATCTAGAGGAAACACTGAACCTGCACTCAAACAGGATGTTCAGCATGTGTTGCTCCCAAAATCTGTCCAAATTAGAAAAACACAAGTGCGTAAAAGTTGCATAACTCTACTTTGACCCGACACTTTCTAGCTCTCTACACCTGGTACTGGTCCGACATCAGTAGAAAATTTTGGATCAGAAATTGTAAGAGAAAACGTAATCCTCACACATTCACACTGTGTGGAATCAGGCTGTTAGCTGTGTATTTCCTCCAGTGAGGCAGTCTGGTGTTTGAACAAGTGCTTCAAAAAAAAAAAAAAAAAGTATCATAACAGTATTACTATCGGCCAATACTCAGGGTTTCAGTGTCGGAAAATATGACACAGAAAATTGTTATTGGGCCATCTTTAATTTTCCTCACCTCAATAACTTGCACTGAAAGAATTATGCCTAATTATATTCACGTATGAACTCTTTAAACCCGCACCTTCCTCACCCAAAAAACAATCAAATGAAACACTGGAGCTGGACTGAATCAATCTGCCTTCATTTGCGTCTGATATAAGGACAAATATGCGGCCAGGCCGGATAGATCCAGGTCTTGGCTCACAGCAGATTAAACAGGCCAGGGAGAACTGTGGCCAGAACTCCTCTAATAAAATTTGGGTGTTAAATAAACGGCGCTGTGGATCTCGGAGGGCCTGTGGAGCTCTAACTAGCTCTGGCCTGGCTTCAGTCGCTGCACAGCCTGTCTCTGTGTTTATGTTCGAAGCAGGGGAGTTGCCTTCATGACGATTTATTGACGCAAGATCCCCTCGGCTCGGCCTGCCAGCAATTAATCACGGCAGGAGAGGGGCTTGTTCAGGCACAGGCCTGGGAGAGGGAAAGGGAGAGACAAGGAGAGAGGGAGAGAGAGCAAATAGAAAGAAAGAGAGAAACAGAATGAGAGTGTGTGTGTGTGTGAGTGTGAGAGAGAGAGAGAGAGAGAGAGAGAGGGAGTGAGAGAGAGAGAGAGAGAGAGAGAGAGAGAGAGAGAGAGAGAGAGAGAGAGAGAGA
>JBBJLS010000002.1:21124883-21146304 GCA_037577275.1 Bryconaethiops microstoma | reverse complement strand
TATACAGTATGTTCCAAGCGCACAAGCGTATAGTGAAAAAACGCAATGTTTTGATGTGGTAAAAAAAATGCCTAAAAACGCCTATTTTGATAGTGTAAACCCTAAATATGCCCCCAAATATGCTCCCAAAACACTTTAATTTCATTTTAAACTCGGCTTAATACATTACCTTGAAAGCAAATGTAAAGCTAAAGCCGTATTCGTACTGTACAGTTTACACTGAACTCCTGCAGTGCTAGAATGTAAAATACAGACGTTACCCCTGTATAAACTGTACTGTAATTCATGCACGCGCTTTTTCTTTGGTATAATCAAGTAAATACAGTTATAAATGAATTTAATTTACAGTAATAAGTACAGGGCTTTAAGAAGAACCAAACGAAAAAAACAAGAACACTCGAGACGCTCCATGGGGAAATTCTGGATTGCAGCTGCATCAAAGGGCAGCAGCCAATCAGTAGCAAGGAGAAACAAATAGCGTTCTTGGATTGGCTACTTTCAGAGGTGAAAGGTTTTTCACCATCCCAAGACGCATTTTCTTTATGTTTCTCTCCACAGTACCAAAACATTTAATTATTTTTTATATGGAAATGTAGCTGAGTTTACGTTAATATTTATGTTACAAAATTAATACATTTAATTTTTCTTAATAAGTTAGCATTAAAATGCATGAAAAATTATATACTGCCGTCATCCTCGTGCAGGGTTTATGTTTGGGCGCAGTGCTTAGTAACCCAGCAAGAGGACGAGGTGGCGTGGTGGACGAGGCCCAGTCGTAAAAAAAGCAAAGAATATATATATACATACACACACACTTATATTCCACCGTGCAGCGTGAGGCAAACAATCGAGGATTTCTGGAATATCCTGCAAAATGCTCAAGGCCAACAGCACATGGGGCAAGGACTGAAAAATAAAAACACAAAACACAACTGATGCCACATCGAAGAAAAAATCATTCCACATGCAAAGCCCCCTTGCAGTGAGCAAACAAGGGCATGACAAAAAGCAAGACAGGATTTATTTGAATTCCATGGTGGCCATCTTCTGCATGCTTTTATCTCCTCCAGGGACAAGGGTTCCTGCCCACTGAGGGCACTCACTGCAGGCATAGAGAAACACACACACACACACACACACACACACACACACACACACACACACGGACAGACGAACAAAATCGGGGCAGAGAGGGCTGCTGTAGATCAGTAAAGTTGATCTATAACTTTTACTGTGAGTGGCACTGCTGAGCAAGCGAGTATCACGACTTTAAGAAACATCCACAA
Source organism: Bryconaethiops microstoma (assembly GCA_037577275.1). NCBI lineage: Eukaryota > Metazoa > Chordata > Actinopteri > Characiformes > Alestidae > Bryconaethiops > Bryconaethiops microstoma. Next base: position 21,145,018 of record JBBJLS010000002.1, on the reverse strand, counting down.
GTGAAGCAGCGAAGTCTAATTTGATTTATACACAGCAGTTCCTGGAGACTTGGCCAGGATTTTAAGCAGGATTGTGTGGACCGACACCACTTGTTAGAACACCTTCTTTTAGACCTTTCGGTGGCCTTCATGTTGAGGTATTTAACGGACTCAGTGGTGGGAGGTGGTGGAGTGAAAGGCTGTCACACACTGAAGCCATGGATTCATTACACTACTTTTTAAATTCTGAACAGATTATAAAAAGTCTAGGTGTCACACGCTGATTGTGATTGTGACCGTATTCTCACCAGACACTCAAAGGCTCCACTACACACAGTATATTTTGCTCTATTTGCTTGCTTTATTTCCTTTCCAACATTCACAGTTTCCATTTAGTCTATGACCACCATACACTATGCCGGAAGTCCTCAGATCTGGACCTTCCATCCAGTTTCTGCTACTGGATTTAGTCATTCAGAACAGTTGGGTTTTACATGCCTGTGGTGGCTTCTTTAATACATTACAGTATCTAAATCTAGTAAGTAGCCATGGAATTTAAATGCTGACATCAATATAAGATTATATTGATATTTGATCAGAATGGCCAGCCCTGTATATCTGATCAGGTAAAAAGAGGATGAGATCTGGAAGGAAATGGCCCGTAATGTCAGTGATCCTTGTTTGAAGCTGCTCTTTCCTTAAGCAGCTTAACCGGCCATGAATGTTCGTGGTAATATCAGGCACAGGTTTCAAACAAGCTCAAAGAGAGAAAAGCGATTAAATCATTAGATCAAGCCTGGATTAGCAGGAGCGGTCACCGAGGCCTGGATGACTCTCAAACTTTGCCGGGAGGGGAAATAAATGATCTGCTAATGAGCTTCACAACTCTCACCTGGTATGGAGCACATATACAAAGTTCAGAAGACCAAGGGTCTTTACCCTGTCCCTTCTGCAAATAAATGAGGGATGTAAAAGGGCCCTCTGAGGAAGAAGGCCTGTAAATCATTCATGCTTAAAAGATACAGTGAGGCAACAGACACAGTAAACATTGCGTTCTACTGTGTCAAGCACAAAAAACAACAACAGGTAAGTCATATCTGAGGCACTATGCCCTTCTTATCCAAATGTATTGTCCGCATTCAAAGATGCTCCAACTACTACTGTTGGTACTGTAGTTCTGCTAGCCACTGTCCAAGCTCCAGACTAGGAAGGCGAAACGGTCCATGTTTGCAGTGGTTCCGAAGGTAATATGGGAAACAAACGTCAAAGAGAATACCTTCATCTCAGCGGTGCGCCTGGAACAGCAGGCCTTCTGGAGGCGACCCAGGCAGTTTCGGGACAGACTAAACCTTCAGCCTTTACCGTAAAAGCTGACAAAACAGTGGAACTGAGCTCAGGGGGGTTGTAAAGTATCCCTGAGCAGCATTTAAAGACAGCATGGGCAAAAGAACTGAACATAGCTCAACCCGACAGAGGCATGACTCAATCCGGCGGGGCCCTGGAGAAATAGCCACAGGCAAGACAATGAGCACGGCCTAACAATGTCCACACAGCGGGTAATAAGAACAAAAAATCTGGGGGAAAATAAATGAAGAAAAAAAAGAAAGAAGAGGAAATCAAGTCTTCTTATTTTCTGCACACAACTAGTAACAAACAACATATATATAAATAAAGAGTTGGGGGCGCAAAAGAGCAGGAAAAAAAAAATGACATTACTTACAACCACCTCCTAAAATAGCCTCCATTTTCTCCTGACAGTTGGCAAAGGGAACCCTGGCAGTGTTGCAGGAACAGATCAGGGACAGAAATCAAAAGAGCTTTCTGGCACCTCAAGGCTCACTACCCTAGCCCCTAAGGCACATCATGTGCCATTCCTGCAGCAGAGAAAGGCAAGCCTCCTCTGCCAACAGAAATTGGTTTGTAAATGACAGAATTCTGGATCGCAAAAGTTTTATTTACGGATGGCCATAACTGAAACCGGAGATTGTCTCTGCTTTGAGCCACAATATTCAGGAGATTGGGTCACCGCATAACTGTCATCAGCCCCACCTTTAGGAGGAGGATATCTGAAACACACATCTCTCTTTTGATTCCAGTGAATCACTTAGCAACACAAAGCATGACCCCGATCTGATGAATGGCAGTTGCCTTTCACACATTTTCCTTCTGGTTAGGGGTTAAGGGTTGATAATAAAGCCAAAAACACACTTATCATAATATTTCTTCTCTTTCTCTGGGGTTTAATATGCTAGAAGACACATAGTGCACCAAATGGGTTAATGTCAATTCTGAGTGTAACGCTTTTTCATGTTTAGTGTTTTACACCAAATTTGACTGAATTCAAGTAATTCAGTACCATTACTTCACTACATCCAAATTAAACAGGACTGGAACTGGAACTGAAATGCATCTCTTGACAACAAGGCAAAATGGTAAAATCTTAAAAACTGGAAGTCTCTTCATGTCATTGTTTCAGACTCAGAAACTCTTTCTACCGAATTACACTGACTTTGTAATATTTATTTTAAACCAATATGGATTTTGTAAGGTGTGCTCTGGCACATAGCCTGACTTCTGCCTGTCCAGGGTTCGGAGAATCTGATGAGTTTTGTTGTTCAACATGGTGGACAAATGCCTAACGTGACAGGAAAGGACCATCAAACGACCTGCAGGATGACCACTCAACACAGCAGTTTTATTTTTTGTGCGTGTATGTGCAGACACTGTCCAGAAACTTGATCGAAACTTGAACAACTACAATTTTCTCTGTATCAATGTCCCTTTAATCACTACAGATGTGATGAACATCATCAAAGTAATTAATGGAGTATGCTGAGAGGAGTAACCCGCTCTTACCTGGGTGACTGTGGGAACTCATTTCTGCTGCCTCTCTCTTTCAGGCAACTGTGTGAGGATAGAGGAGAGGTAGAAGAGGGGTCCAGAGGGGACGTTGGTGTGTCCAGGCAGATGAGGGCGTGGACAGAACCTCACCGCTCCCTGGATGGGAAAACACCATTCACTGGTCACTGACCCCACTGGATGAGTGACAGAAAAGGAGTGGAGACAAAACCCTCAGGTGTTCATAGCGCCCCTTGAGGTCCAGGGCTAATCCAGTCTTGCCGGTCCGTCTGGGTATCTTTACTCACCGGGAAACTGAGACACACAAGACAGAACACACAACAAAGTCAATATCAGGAATGTCATTCTTCCTTCTACTGAGAACGCTACAGGACTAGTGTGGCATATTGGATACGTCACTGGAAGCTGTTACTACACACATTTATGACTGCTCTCTATCATTTTGTGATGTTTCCTCTATATCCAACTCTAAACGTAACACATGTGTTTGACTACACTCAGCAGGCTGTAAGGGTCTACCAGGCAATGTGGAAAAAAAAATTAGAAAAAACACTGAACCTGTCATGGTTTCATTTCATTAAAACGAACAAACAAAAACAGACTCACGTGATGTACACTGCTTTATATTCTAATTGTGATAAGCTGTAAAATAAATTAAAAGCCCAATGGTTTACCTTCAGTGCAAGGGGTTAAATACTGGCCTGCAGTAATCTAACAGTTTATCAAAGTTGAATATTACACTATATGGCCAAAAAGTATCTGGACACCTGACTAGCATATGAGCTAAGTGGACACCCAATTCCAAAACCATTGGTACTGAGTCCCCCCTGCAGCCTCACTACCCTCCGCTCGTCTGAGAAGGCTGTCCACAAGATTTTGGACTGTGTCTGAGGGAATTTGTACCCATGCACTAAAATGATCATTTGTGAGGTCTGACAGGTTCTGTGTAAACCAGTGGAAATTCCCCACAACTCATCAAACCATGAGCGCACAGGAGCACAGTCATGTTGGAATGGGAAAGTGCTTTGCCCAACTTCTGCCACAAAACTGGAAGCATATACTAATTTCTGTGTATGCTGTAATGTTAACATGTCACTGGAAATAGGGGGCCATGCCCTTACTCTGAAAAACAGCCCCAGCCCATTATCCCTCCTTCACCAAATTTTACTGTTGGCAGTATGCATTCTATTAGGTAGTGTTCTCCTAGCACCCACCACACTCGGATAATCCTTTAGACTGCTAGATAGTGAAGCATGATTCACTACTCCAGAGAACACACTGGCAGAGTGCTCCACACCACTCCAGCTGATGCTAGGCATTGTGTATGAGGATCTTGGGCTTTTGTTCAGCTGCTTGGCCAAGGAAACCCATTTCATAAACATTTTATCAGGGTTTGTAACCCTGTAGTAAGTGGTGGTCTAGATCTTTGTGGCTCAGCTATTGCAGTTCCTAGATGTTTCCATTTCACAATGGCATTAGCACTTCTATTTGGTCGTCACAAACTGTCACAAGTGCCTATGACCTTACCACATTCGAAGTCACTGAGCTTGTGAATATTACCCATTCTACTTCCAGTGTTTGACTGTAGACTGCATTGCTATGTGTTGTTAGTAATTAGCGTGGCTTAAACATCTGAACTGATGGGTGTCAACATAATTTGGTCATACAGTGTATGAACGCTTAGAACAGCGACAGAGGTCTGAATGATCACAAAATGCAATAAAACACTTTTGTTAAAGCGGTCATTTGCATGTTTCAGTCTTTTATTATAAATAGAGCAAAACCCTATACTGTGATAACAATTCACAAATTATGCATTGTGCAGCCCCCACACACACACACACACATACACACACAGACACACACAGACAAACACACACACACACAGACACACAGACACACACACACAGGACAAGCCAAACCCTGAGCAAAAGTACGGCTCAATGACAGACACATGTCAAATGCATGTCCCCCCGTGTGTTTTTGCGCAAGCATGCATTCTGTGGTAGTGTAGCCGACACAATGGAGCCTGTCTGACAGCATAGCAGCCATCTTTTTACCCAGAGTGACACACAGCAGCACGCAGCAGCCAGGCAGGGCTTAGTCGAGTTATGTAAGTACAAATATCTCCAGTTAGGGGAAAGGGAGGGGTCTACAGTAACTCAGCACTCTCAGGGATATCCCCCATGCTTAAAAGCTCAGCTTTACTTCTGATAAAGCAACGGAAAATGGGAGTGCCTCTAACAACAGTCCAAAGAGAGTGAATGAAAGCTGCACAGCAACACAAGGCTAAACAGTAAGGCTGACTCAGGTCATCCAGCACTTTAGGCCTCAGTGGTGAAAGAGAGCATCAAGACCACAGTGTAACTGAATTACATGCTTATTCAACCCAATGCAAGTGCATATCCAAGCAACAAGTATCACAGGTAAGCAACTGGTATACCAGGACTACATCACTGGTCCTCATAGTTCTGAGACACATACTGTATTATACTGTTACAGATCAAATATTAGGAACCAAAATAGAATTCTTGACCTAAACCAATCCAAAATTCAAAACCGTAAAGTAAAAATTTTATTTACACCAAAGAATGAACGTAATAATGCTCATGATGCTTCAAAGGCAATAATTGCTGTGCTGGGATGGAAAATTCAGACAGAACTAGAGATTAATTACATTTTAAGCAGCTTGCTTATTACAAGACAATAAAAAACATTACATTACACTCAGGCAGATTTTCCAACGTTCAGTTAATGGAAACAAGAACTGAGACACCTTTGTTTTTACATACTATATATACACTGTATACTATAAATAGACACTTCATATTCCTTCATTTAAATCAGTTCTACATGAGTTCTACTTATTAATGCTGCAAAAACAAAACTAAAAATGCCCTTATGCAAACTGCACCTCGTTTTACTATAAAAGTTGGAACGATTTTAATCATGGTGAAGAGAAACTGGCTTCTAACAACATTACACAAAACTAGGATGAAAAAAGCTTTCTAGCAAAGACAAATATTCCAATGACAGTGATTGTTAATATGCAACTGGAAAGTTCATGAAACAACAACTAATTATCCCAAGAAAGGTACACGATTTTGCTCAGACTAATGATAAGAAAGGTAAAAGAGAAGGTCTCAGGTACAGCTGTGTATCTGCTTAAACAGAAGGCTGTGTGAACGGATTCAATTTGATAATTGATTTTTTATTAATTTAATGCTCATATTCTGAATACATCGTCAGTGTCTGGCTGGCAAACTGCATGATAATTCATACTTTTTACGTCACTTCGATTCAGAAACGACAAAGCATTTCTGTACTGTGACACTTTTCAGTGAAATGTTATGAGCAGGTTTCAAGTTTTGTCCAAAAATGTCAGAAAGTGGCACTTTATGGCCGTTTGTGTCCTTCACACTCCTGTAGAGATGCAGCACAGTCTTTAGTTCATATGCTTTAACATGAACTGATAAAAAAAAAAAATACAAGGAAACATTTAATAGAACATATTAAATACAATTTTATTGAGTTCACTTCTTCATAACTGTTTCTCCTCTCATTTTGAAAGTGATTACCGCAAACATGTGTTTGTTTGTTTGATCCTGCTGGGGTTCATGGCAGTTTCTTGCATGCAAATGGAGCCCTCCTGCAGGAAAAACTTCAGACTGCTGCACAAAAGCAAAGGCACGTGCATGAGCAATTGTTACAGAAAGTGCTCAGGAATTCAGCAACAGATGCCTGTGGGAAGCCACAAATAATTTGCTTTTTTTTTTAATTTTACAATTCATATGATCCTTTGGGATACTTGAGCTGTACAGGAAATGCTGAGAATTTTCGCCACGCGGTACAACACTCTCCGAGGAAACCCGACCAGAAACATAAACTAACTGGACAAAAAAGCCCACTTTTGATTTTAGGTTGACTTTACATCCTCCTTATGAAGAAATGTAACCTGACAGACACATTTATTCATTCATTCACCTTTTGCCACATTAAAGTGGCCCTTATAGTCACACATTAACACCCCATACCACAGGACACAGTGTGATCAACATGAAAATTCAATGGGCTGCTTCCAAGGGTCTCTCAAGGGTACCTCAGTGATGCCATAAGCAGTCCTGGGATTAAAACCCATGACCTTCTGATAGCATGGGCAACTCCCTACCCACCAGGCCACCAGCTGCATGAGCTGATCACACCTGTCACACCGAATGCCATCTTAACAGTTTACTACATGATATTTTCATACTTTCATTTCACTTTTCCAGAATCTTTGATAGATTCTGGTTCCTGTCCAGCAAGTCTATTTTTAATCTCTAGCCATTACTAACAAATTAGAGAGTGGCAGTCAAAAATGATGAAGCATCCAACACTTTTGTGATTTAAAAACTGAAATACACATTATACACCTTAAATGAAATTATATTAATACATAAACAGCAGTCCGCAAACTTCCTTATACTTCTTCATGCCTCGAACACGTTCTCCCTACTAAAACTTAGCCAGAACTGAATTATATTAGGGACTCCGAGAGTAGGAATTTCATCCTACAAGAACAACACGCTCTAGATTCATCACCCAGCCTCCATGTACAGCGCATATAGCTTCCCTTCTCAACAAACACTTATTAAAGACTCATTCGACACTGAAGCCTCTGTACGCATGTGCTGAGAGGAATCATCCGTTCTAATGAAAGATAACATCCCTCCTCCTCATCCTCCACATCAGCCCATCAACATGGAACACACACAAACCGAGACACATACACACACACACACACACATGCAGACGCGCGCGTGCACACAAGGATAGGGAACGTGCAGGGCCTGATCACGTCTGTCACCCCGAACGTGTCAAAACTACTGTTTTTGTTCTGAAGCCTTTACGCACTTCCGTTTTTTTTAAGGCCAGCTTCAAAAAGTTAGCAAGGGCAGGTTCAAGAAAAGTCAGCCAGAGAAGTTTGAGTTTAATCGACATGACAGGCACTGAGCAGGGTTCTGAACGCACGGGGGAAGCTGAGTTACATCACCGGGCTGAGAGAGAAGACAGCAGTAATGCAGAATTAAGCTGGCGGGTTTGGAGAGAAGCATCTCTGGCAGACTGCGGAGCGAGTGAACAGCCTTTATGAGACGGCTCCCTTTCCAGCTCCGTCTCGGAGTGCGTCTGGCTCTCGGCTGGGGCCAGGTGGCGTGGATTAGATGTGCTGGAGTCAGCTTACCCCCGCAGCACTCACACTTGCCATCAACAGGACAAACCACTGACGGTAGTGCCTCCGTCATCCCACCACGAGGAGCACAAAAGAAAACAAGCTCACTTAAGGATGTACTCGAACACCCTGAGATCAAACAAACCTGACCTGAACACGCCTTCTCACAGAGACAGGATTGAGGAGATGCGTCACCCACACTCAGCCGATCCTACATTCATCCCAGACCTGTTTCCACTGAGGGATGTGATCATAGATCATGGAACTTATCAAGGTTTTTCACATATCACACCCACACGAACACTCTCCATCAGAGCAACAAAGGGATAGAATTTGAACTGCAATAAACAAATCTGCATTTAATAAGTTTACACATACTACTGTCAAGTTATTGTTGTCATTTCGTGATATATTTACATACACCTATAATTTCACTTGTTCACGTGCTGACTAGTTTGTCTCACCCCTTGTCAGGTGTAATCAATGCTGTTTACTTCACCTGTCAGAGGTTTTTAATGTAACTTCTGATCGTACATTTATATTTGCATTCAGGTAATTGCTATATGTAATTACTTAGTCATATAATTAATCCCTTTTACATATGCGTGAGACAGTAATTGCTACTGTCACAACAAACCTGCATCACCGTGAGGAGCATTTTAAACAGCATTTTTTTTTTTTAGCTGTTCAGGTGCTTACTATTGGAATGACAATTATTATTATTTCAACATAAAACGTCTATACTTGCTGCACACTCTGAGAGGAACTAATTTCAACATAATTTATTGCTATTCATTGGCCAATATGATATTCAACAACCTTACTGAAAATCACATTAGGCCCACACTGTGCAGCCCAACATCTTCATCCGGTCTAAAGCTGCACTTCTAAAGTCTTTCGTTTTCATTCAATTAAATATGCCTCCGACTTACGATCACCAATCTGAACTACTTCTTGTTTCATTGAGTGACAAGTAAGAGCTAATTTAAAAAAAAAGAGGTGTTTCAAAGCACACACTCCAGGTGCGTTAAGCGAGGTGTCATTTGATCTGCTGATAAGAGTGTGGAACAGACACCAGCAGAGGAAAAGCCCACCACATTGAAGAGGTTTGCACGTAAAATTGCTCTTGTACGTTCAACTCCTTGACAAGCCCTATTCCAGCTTTGAAATTCCAGCTATTTCAGCCATGCTAATTTGCACAATGATGTCAAATAAACACACAGGTCAGAATCTTCGTTTGTAAAAATAAATGTGATTGCATGCCCAAAAAAAATGGACTCATTCTAGTTCATTGCTACTTGTAATACTAGCATAAAAACTTAAATAATGGTAAAGTCTGGAAACATTTATTCAGTGAGGAGACATGAGAACGACTCCGATATCACAAAAGCATAGCGAGAACATGACTGTGAGCACTAAATAACCATTAACTGCACCACCTACTGAATTAATCCTCAGAATGCAATTCCCGTTACACAGTTGCCCTCTCGCCACTAATGAACCATAAATAATATAATCTGGAACTGCAACCACTGAAAGCAAACAGAGAGGAATCTGGTTAAAAAAAGAAAAGGACAATGGGTGAGAAAACATGTAGTGGGGGAAAAAAATCTCTGTCTAGGAAGTGGGACACAACGTCAAGATCATGAAGACAGAAATCCCTAAAAAGTCGGTCAAGCGTCCTCTGGCGCCGAGTGTTCATGACGGGGGGTGTTCGTGTTGAGACTCGAGGGAAGGGGGGAGACACTCCCGAGTCTATCACAGCCTGCGTGAGCGCAGACAGCATGCCCGTCTGGCCTGATCGTGGCTGTGAGGCACATTTGAGATCGCCTCGCTGGCCGCAGGAGGACAGGCGTAGTCGAGCCGAGCTGCTCCTTTCAGCAGGAGCGCAGCATCCAATCAGAGAACAGGACATGATCTAACTGCAACTGCACGATATACTGTCTGTTAGTCATTATACTTCTCTACGCAATACTGATATCACAAAATTGCTTTTTGATGTGCGTTCAGAGCATCTTGAGGAGCTCCAGATGATTGTTTCTGTGGGTGTTTTGTCGAGCTGAGGTATTCATGGAATTCAGCAAAAGAAAATGTTTAGTGGAGAAGCCAATATTCTTTATCCTCTCTCTTTGAACCAGAAACTGAAGCTCAATTTCTGATCTTGGGAAAATATGCTCTTACTGTACGAGTAAGAACGTTTGGGTAAAACTGGAAGCCTGGTAAACAACGCTTATAGGCCATCTTGCATTCAATTACACATATTATAGAAATGTTATTATAATAAAATAGCAAATTTATAATAAATTTGCCACAATAAAGTGTTCGATTATTCTGTTGTCGAGTATTCTGTTAATCATAGGCCTCCTAATGATTAAGTTCAGGTGTTTCGGCCCCACCCCTTGCCATCAGGTGTATAAGCACACAGTCGTGAAATCTCAGTCCTCAAACATTAGCAGTAGAATTTGGGTCATGCTAAAGAGCTCAGTTACACTGTTGCACTGCTACAGGATGCCATCCTTGCCACAAGTCAGTTCCTTGCTAGATATCCCCCGATAAGTCCAATTATTGTATAGTATCTTGACAACCACATCTCATGCAAACTCAGAGCGACAAGAGCTGCAGCATGTAGCACATTAAAACCTTATCCTCTATAGCATCTCTCTCTACAGATCTGCAGCAAACTGCCTCTAGAAGCTTCAAGCACAAGAAAGGGCTTCCATGGCCAAGCAGCTCCATACAAGCCTAAGGTCACCAACCGCCAAGTGGACAAGTGTAAAAAAAATTTTTTTAAAAACACTGTACACATACTTTGGGCAATATAGTCTAAATATTCATATCACATTATGTTTTGCTACCAAATTCAAGCAGTTCTATGTGAGCATGTCATGGAGGGCACATTGTAAAGAATCTCCTTAGAAGGCTGAGAGGGAGCAGCTTTAGTGCGAACTAGTCTGACTACCCTAGCTTTTAGATATAGTGCTGTGCAAATGTCTTAGGCACCTGTGAAAATAACATTTAAAATGAGCAATGAGTGTTTCTTCCCATTAATATTACTAAATACAACTGAATGTAATACAATGAAAAGAATAAACACAAATAACTTTATACAGTATACAGAATATTACATTTACATTTATGGCATCTACCAGACACTTTTATCCAAAGCAACTTCCACTCCCTAACTACAGGGGGCAGTCTCCCCGGAGCAACTTGGGGTTAAGGGTCTTGCTCAGGAACCCATTGGTGGTTTGCTGAAGGTAGGATTCAAACCCATGACCTCTTGGTCCAGAGGCAAGTATCCTACACACTAGGCCACAACCACCCAATTAATGTGTTCCCTGTGGAATCCAGTATTACTTGTAGTTTCCATCAGAAACCTGGTTTGACTCAATCAGTCCTTCCTTAAATTAAATCAGAAGCTGCTGCTGGAATGTCACAAATCCAAAAAACGGCTGGAACCGAGGAGAAATCTGGAACCGAACCTGTGTTCTTCTCACCAGCTCACAAAATATCAACTACTTTTTACAGCTTTATTGTTTGTATTTATTCTAACGTTATCTTTGCTAGCAGAAAAACACATTATCGCACGCTGAGAAAAATGGCTTTAAACAATTTGCATAGGAGCCGAAGACTTTTGCACAGTACTGCGCAGAAGATGACGAGCTCTTATTAACTTCCAACAGCTCCTAATTAGCAGATCTGAAACTGCAGCCTCTGTTGTTCATCCATAAAGAAAACCTACTGATCTATGTAGGATATTTTTGAATATCCAAAACGAACAAGTTTTTAAATGTATTCCTCTATGTGGTTTTGGTTTCCATTTTTCATTTCATTTACTTTGTTTGCAGTTTTTGTTCCTCCCTTCAGTTAACTAATGATCTGTCTTACAGATCCATCAAAATCAAGGTTAGTCAGAATTCCCATCCATAACTGTACTGGCCCAGAATTTCCATACTGGTTCTTCCCATAAACTTAAATAACACAGACTAATAACCAACCACTTCACATTGTTGTTTAACTAAGGCTCTTTTAACACATCACAAGAATATATAATTGCTAATTAGTACTATTTTGTCCATATCATGCAGTTCTGGAAAAACACTCACTGCTGTCAGCTCTAGTTGGCAGGAGGGGAGTAAAGCAGAGCAGACAGCTCACAGCCTGAATTCAACATCTGTGATAACATCTGAAGACAGGAAAAAAAAAAACTCTTATTTTTCCCCTCACAAGTTTTCAAATGAGAGGGGTCATCAGCGTATTTATCATTTTTTAACAACATCTGTCCTCAGACATATGCCAGATAAATGGCTGACTTAGTTTCAATCTACCTAAACCAGCTCCGGTTATTTCTCTTTAACGAGACATGGGGCTAATGAGGGTTACCATTATGTTCCTCTGATGGAGACCAATGGCTGAGTGCAGCCTCTCAGAATGAAGAAAAATGGTTACGTGAACTCGAATCATCCTCTGACCTTTCAGACTGTTCTTTCACCCGAACTGGAGGCCAGCTAAAGCACTCTGTGTCGCATTCCATCAAAAAAAAAAAAAAAAAAAAAAAAAAAGTTACACAGTGCTTTGCATGGATTTTGCCGAACTGGAATCTACATCTGCTTCCAGACAGCAAATTTAAACACCGTCTGCATCCAGAACGAACGTGGCCGCCGCCGCTATACGCGCCGTCTTCAGAAATGTTTCCACTTGCAAGCTAGATTCCTTCGCCTCCGCAGCCAAAACCTTTCATCATGGAATGTCAATGCGCTGGTAGCCCGACACTTAAGATACCAATTTGTGGTTACTGTTCGTTTCACCACGTAGAGGCATTTATCTTCTCAGGAGTAGGAGGGAGGCATTTTCCAGCACAATTAAAGAACATGCAGCTACTGCTACTGTGTTGACAAAGGATGACAGGCCCAGAAACTTTTCTCAAACGATAACAGCATGCGCTGCACGGGCACGAGGGGGGATGGCTTGCCCGTGGCAAAGTGGCGCTCCATTAAGGACCTGCTGGGCACCTCACCGCAGACGGAGCCCACACGGCTGAGCCTCCACAAAAGCAGGGCTATTTTCAGACAGACACGAAGCAGGAAATGAGGTGGGTGCCCACCATCTACTGTGCGCCTGGCTGACAGATATGCACGGCACCACAATCATGTGTGTGTGTGTGTGCGCACGCGTGTGTGTGTGTGTGTGTGTGTGTGTGTGTGTGTCTCACGCTCATACATACAAATAGCCTTTCCCTCTCTTATTTCAACAACATGTCAGAGGAAAAAAAGATTTAGATTTAGAATAGAAATTTTGGACTATTACAATGCCAAGACTAGTTTAAGAATAATAGTAAAACACACGTTCAAACCCATGCCATTTCGGAAAATGCTCAAAATTCCACCCCTAAACAACGAATGGTTGTACTTACTTTTAATTACTTTTACTGATCCATTTTTGAAAAAAATCAAAGCACAATAGACTCCAGTTTGGCAGCTACATGACAGCAGCTCAAGTCAAGACAAGAGGCCTATGGGAACATATAGAACATTTCTCAAACTTTTGGACTTGATTTACTTTAGAAATGGGTTACTATGAGTAACTTGACCTATGAGTTAACAGCTATCTTAGCTCGACTTCAAACCCTTTTCGGTCATGATTTTTTTTTATTTTGGCCCTTTGACTAAATTTCACCATTTTTGTGATCCTTTGTTTGTGTATTGTAAGCCTTACTAGTTGCTTATTTTTCGCTAGATTGGGTTGAAATATGTACTGAACAATATTTATGTAAATAGTTGCAGCTCAATGTAATGAAATGAATTCAAAAAAATATTGTACCCAAATGAAGTATCATTTTCAAAAACTAATATCTTCACTAGTTTACAATTTCTTGCAGACAAAGGGGCATCCTGTGTAATATGAATATAGTTCTATTACTATCACACCAAACTGTTTAATGAAGATATTAAAATATGGTTGTAATCTTCTATACTTCTGGATATGTTGCGACCCATTTTGCAATAATCCTCCCAGACCTGTTTCAGTTGGGATTAATTCAGACGTGTTTTGTTGTTTGCTAATGCAACTAATTGATGTGACGAAGTTGAGAAATGCTCAGGGACTAAGACTGATATTCTGTCCAGACACACAACAAGATGACATCATCGACCACACAAGAAACCAAACCATTACAAGCCATAATGTCCCGATCCCAGTGAAAAACAGGTTCAATAGATGTCATACACAGATAGAAAACCTTACAATGTAAAAACATCTACTTATATATAAATACACACACACACACACACATATATATATATATATATATATATAAAATTAATCTTACAGCCAGTAGAAACTATGAACATTTTGCTTCTCAAAACATTAAAGTGTCCGTTTGTCGTACGTGAACACACAACAGCAAATAGAGTGAACAAAACGAAAATCTTCCTCTGCATTTAAACCATTCACCAAGTGAAGCAGCGGGGAGCCAGGAACACAGTGCCCGGGGAGCAGTGTGTGGGGATCGTACTTTGTACATCAGTGGTGCCGCAAGCAGTCCTGGGATTCGAACCCACAACCTTCTGATCGCAGGGGCAACGTCCTAACCACTAGGCCACCAGCTGCCCCTTAAAAGAAGTAATACTACATACCTCCATTTAAATGAACACTTTTAGGTTCAAAATGAGATGAGCCTTCTTATGAAAATGGAAAGTGAAATGAAAGTGGTTTTCAGCTCTGAATCTATGGACCAAATAACTTCTAGATGCGAGAACTGTAAAAATACTACACGCACTCAAAATGTGGTTGCTGTCATTACTGTAAACATTTAGCAACAATTATTTGCATAAATACATGTTGCAAATGCTTAGTAACAATTACAACCCAATCCAGTGAAAAATTAGCAATTAGCAATTAATATACATACAAATCACAAAAAAATGACATTTAATTAACTGATAAAATATTTTAAATGGAGCTACACATTTTTTTTTTAAGTTTTTTTCCAAAGAAAAACCATGACATGACAAGTTTTAAGATGAGCTGGTACAGGATGACGCAGACCAAAAATCCTATATTCCTATGTGTAATCGCTGAGTGCCGCCTATTTTTCTACGTCTGACTCTTAAAAAACACAGTTACAGTGGCTGGCCATATTTATAGGCACGTTATCGGACTTCTCAGTCGCATCCTTATCAGTGCACCGCTGGCCACAAACATTAAGGCCCTAGTGATCTAATACACTATCAATAACACCAGCACAACTGTCACACTTTACAACCCGGTAAAACTTAATATTTCAGTGAACTGAAGGCCTGTACATTTTCTCCCTGACTTTCTGATATGCAGTGTAATAAAGATCAAAGACCTGAAATGGTTAACACTAAACAAGAGGTACTCAAGAGCATCCCCGTTTCAAAGGATATGTGAGAGGACTGATGAGAATTCTGGGGCCTAGTAGTTTCCTTCTTGATCACTAAAGAGAGAGACAACGGACAAACCGAGTTCTACTATTTTTATAGAACTAAATACCAACCTAACCGGACTGTATTCTTAATATTCTTAATGCCTTACATCGTCCCGGAACACAGGACTGTGAATTCTATAACAATTCATCATCTGAATGGAAGAGCCACGGGAAGCTTCTGTCAGCAGCCACTACAAGTAATCACAGTAGGTGATGTGGCTCCCTGACAGCCAGGACTATTATCATGGCAGAACCTGCAATCAGTAAAAGATGGAAGAATTCATATAATTTATTAACAATGACAACTTAGCAGCTGGTATTTGGCCGAAGTCTCCTGCTACACAAACATGACTGGTTAACACATCACTCACCGTGACTTCCAAATACAGAAAGAAGTTAGTAGGAATGTAAGAGAAGCTTCCACAGAGGAGTGAAAACATTATTTTTATCCTCCTGCTGAGGTCATGAGAGGACAGCAGCTGCACCACTCAAATATTTTCTTAGGAAAAAGACATGTATCTATCTGTATATTATGCTTTCAGCAGAATATGCTGCAATACTAGAAATGAATCAATGTATTATTCAAAATCACAATCTGAAACAATGCAATTTTCAAACCATACTTATTATACCAGCATTTATAGAACGAACTCTAAGTTACAAAATAATTACAGACTATTTTAACCAACAAATTGAAGTTTAAAGAGAGAAATAGTAAAAAATGGCCTGGAGCTTGTCAGATTCCTGTAGATTATTAAGACCAAAAAACCCTTGCACTGGAGAACCCCACCACAACTGCTGCTGGTCTGGCACACTACGTTCAGTGGGCCAAAATAACAGGCCTGGACCCTAATTTATAGAAAATAATCACAACTTAAAATTTTTTAATATTTCCCATGCATTGATTTATTTGTGGTGTCCTGCCACAATGTCATCTTTTTTCTTTTTTTTTTTTTTTACCATGTAAAATGGGTAAAATCTTTTTCCTTTGTAGAACTGTTTGCAGCACATTGATTCGCTCAGCCCTTGCCCCGCTCTCTCTCCCTCACAAACACATCGACAATGGACCCGTCTGTGAATAGCCCTGCTCTCCGAGCACACTCTGAATCAAAACATAATCATGCACGGGAGGGAAGACTGTTGCTGGCGCCGAGAAGATGGATGGTCTAATCAATCCGTAGTTCACAAATGGTTAGCACGAACACCACCGCACTAATCTGACCACAACTGATCGTTCCAGCAAAAGTTAGTCTATCTTCGTTCTTAACACGACACTATCAGTCGCAGAGACCTGACGCTTCAAATAAGCAATTAGCAAGTATGTAAGGAGCCTAGCTAGAAGGGTTAGCTAAGCTTACATTATGACGAAGCTAGTTTTTGAGGCCAGCAGGCTGTGCGAAGCTTCTAGTCCGTGTTGCGTGCTTGCACAAACCTGACCTCCCAGTTGGTAAAATTATCTCTCTCTCCTCTGTCAACACAGATAATACTACTCAAATACCCACAGCAGCAATATTACTACGTCTCTACACCACCAACCGTCCCCACCACTGTCAACAGAATTATTACAGCATTCACCTCCATCAAAGTTATCGTGACTCTAATCCAACCATCAATGATGTACTATGTCTCTACCTCACCAAACCCATCAACAAAATTAAAATGATCTTTACCACCCACCATCAATCACCCCCCCCCCCAGCTACCACCACAGTTAGAATCAAAAGCTCTAGGAAACACTGGAATCCATGAAGCAAGTTCTGTGTTTTGACTGTCAGTATAATTTAGTGAACTAATAATGCTGTTGTTTATTTGGCTTTTCCAAGTGCTGGAAGAAGACGCATCACGGAACTTTACTTTCCTGGAACACGGCTAACCTCAAGCGGCTAGGAAAAGTGAGTGAGGGCTTAATTAATTGCAGTCGAACAAACTGTGCTGTGTATGGTGCGACAAGCCCCACGATGAGTATGGCCCAGCGGCAACCTCTCGCTTTTCCGGCTAAAGAGCACACGGGGTCAAGTCACCTAGAAATGCGGGCAAAACCATGGCCTCAGCACATTAGCTACTGACGGTTAGTTTTCATTAGGCAAACAATCTAAACAAACAAGGGCTCCATAATTGCAGTCTTGGGGAGGTTTTTGGCTGCTGTGAGATGCCAAATGAACACAAGCTTGGCCAAGTTCTGGGAGAGCACAATGCAAGACTAAATGCACGCTTTCCAACAGCCACACACTGCGGCTGGTACTGATCAAGTCCAAATGTCTAAAGGGACTGTATATAGCCTAGCAGGTTCACTCGCTGAATCTGTCCGACTTCACACCTCGCACTGTAATTCGTTAACGCCACCGAGCACGACACAGCCAAGCAGAACAGCCAACACCACCAAAGCCGGAGGGTCATTAATGATTATTTTCTAACCAACACTGCCAAAATGCTAGTTTTAGACAATCCTCACATCCAGCCTTATTATTAGACATGTGCCACTGGTCCCAATGCAGTCAACTTCACCACTATGTGTGCCTTTATCAGGCTTCTCCCACCCCACCGAGCATAAACTAACCTCCCAAGTCCAGCTATCTGTCTCTCTCGACCGCGGATACAATACGGAGCACAAATCTGGCAACCTCCATGAATCAGCAGGCACTGTTAATTATGCACCCTGAGGAGTAGAATTGATTAGCAGAGCCCTCAAACTGATGTAAATTGTTATTCAGGCCTATAAAAAGCGTGGGCCTACACTCCGCCGCGTAGTCACATTCACTAGGCAGGGTCGTTACTCAGGACTCACTCTACTCCCTGTGCCAAGTTCTTGGAAGGCTGTTTTGACCTTCTTCCTGTGAGGCCTGGAATTTACAAGGACTGCGCGCCGGACCTTGGGAAGCGGAATGTGAACGGGCTTGCTTCTGACAGGCTCTGATTACAGGGTGGGTTTATACAGTCACACATGAACCTGCATGTCGAGCCTGCCCGTCCGTGTACCTGCGTTTACGAAAAATATTACAGCACCAGTGCCGATGCGGGATCGGATTCCACCGGCGCTTACATTCACAAAACACCTCGGGCCAACGCAGCATATATGACTCCACACTGAGGTACTAGATTACACCAGAGTGCTTTTGTTATGCCCCATAATAACCACCTTTTATTATCCGTGCTATGGACCAGTGAAAAGCAACACTCCAGTAAAACCCCCTTTCAAATCTGACAATCAGCAAGCCTCGGCACAAATGATTTCACTAGAGAAAAGAAAAAAAAAAAAAAACATGTACAATGTACAGCTAAAGCCCCCCTAAAGTGTTGTGCACAACTAAAGCCCACCTAAAATGGACGATGTTCTAAACTCAAATTTAGCCAGAGGGTATATTTTCATTACATATGTGTGTGTGTGTGTGTGTCTCTCAGTGGTGCAAGGAATCGTTAATAACCCGGTCACGACCCCGGAGTATCTAAGTAATAAAACCTGAACAGAAATACCCTTCCAGGTTTAAATATTATTGCAAAAACCACTGAAAAACACACTCATAACTCCCATGAGGTAGAGGTGGGCAACAGCATTATCACATTACATCAAAATATTTGTTTCTGACCATAATCTCAGCACTAAAAAGAGACTGACCAAGTGCTTGTTTCAGTACAATAACCGTGTAATGAATAGTTGTAACTATACCTAGTCTGTAAAATTTTGGTTCTCTTTTATCTCTTAACTTCCAAACCTCACAAAAACAAAATATTGTGACGCACATCTTTAGGGATGCACAGTGACATCATGAATCATATCCATTAATCCAACAGATAATTATTCAAATTTAAAAAAGGCTTTGAACAGAATAGATTTGTCTAATATTCCAAACTGATTTTTTTTGTGACATATTTCCTCTTCTAAAACATCTGTATTTTGTTCTTTTTAACATGTGTATTTTGTAAAATGAGGGACCCCAATCATGCACACATGAACACTTGAGAACAAAGTTTCTGGAGCAGAGAGAGTCTGGTTACATGGCACATGGCACCGGTGTATTCCAACATATCATGTAGGCTCTTCAGTTATGGTGATGTTCTCCTGACCCCTGGTCTGAAGCCACAGAATCAGGACACCCAGTCCATTTTCGAAACAGAGCACAGCTATTTGATTGAGAGACCCCCATCCCGCAAACATGAACTCTACAAAACAGAGTTTCTGGAACAGAGCGGGGCGGGTTAAACAGCACCCGGCTCAGTAAAGCTGCTCCTTCTCCTCTGTGGAGTGAAACTGTTCAGGCTGGAGAGGCCAGATGGGCGTCCACAGCTCTAGACATGAATGACAATAACTCAGATTCTTGCGGGGACTCTTCTTATACTGTTGGGTTGTTTAGAAACAACCTGTTTTGTTGTCAAAGTAGAAAATGAGACGTTTTTAAACCTGTGGCACATGAAGTAAAAACAAGAAGATAAGTTTGGCTGAGTGAGAAAATGAAACAAGTGTGTGTGTGTGTGTGTGTCTCTCTTTCTGACCCTCTATGACTCGCTTTCTCCCTTTCTTTCTTTCTCACTCACTCACTCACTCAATCTCACACTCACTCTCTCTCTCCCCCACCCACACACACACACCCACACCCACCCACACACACACACACACACACACACACACTCCACTATGGGTGT
>JBBJLS010000002.1:21062694-21083675 GCA_037577275.1 Bryconaethiops microstoma | reverse complement strand
CAGGGACTGGACTGGAAATGAGAGACTTTGGAAGTCCTTCAGGAAGCCTGGAGAACTGTTCCTCAAGAACACATTAAAAATACAAGCAAGTGTAGAACGAGGGGTGCTTTTGTAAAGTAGTATGTATATATATATATTATTTATTTATTTATTTTTTCATGTTTTCTGTAGTTGAAGCTAAAAAAATACATCCATTAAACACTCCTTCGACATTTTTCATACATCATAAGTCATCATTTCCGGCTCCGAGTGCTCGTTTGTTCTCGGGTTCAGGACGGTGTTCGCTTCATCATCATGAACACTGAACACGTGTGCCTTTAGTTAAGATTGATTCTTGCAGGTCTCCTCGCTCCACCTGGTGCAATTACACCACACCTAATAAATGGTTTCTCCTCCAGAATCCGCTGGTGTGGAACATCTCCAGCAGTGGAGACACCTCAGTTCCTCACAAGTTTCTGTCATTAGTTACTTCATTTATTTTGGGAACACTATTCTGTAATTTCTCTTTGATTATTTGTTTCCATTTCTAAACCATTAACTCACATTTATTTCAGATTTACCACCTTAAAAACTGTGACAGAGGAGAGGTACAATAATAATAATAATAATAATAATAATAATAATAATAATAATAATAATGTTGGAAATTTTTTATATTGATACTTATAATACATCACAAATATAACAAAAAATAACTAACCACAACCACAGCAACAAAAACAATTGGAGGAGAGGAGAGACAGAGAAGAGGTACTATAATAATAATAATAATAATAATAATAATAATAATAATAATAATAATAATAATAATAAATGTAAACCATGACCATTTTCAGGTCTGCCACTATTGGCGCACCTTTATTTGCTAATATATTAAAAGGGTAATAGATAAAGTCTGAGTATGTAGATATAAAATTTTCACATCTCTTAATAAAATGTAAATCCATGTTTTTAAAATCTTTCTGAGGAATTTTCCCATCTTGAAGGTAAATTGGCTGTTTTTGTGTGAACCTTTATCTCTTAAACCTCAGAAAAGGAGAACGTTCTGGTCTTCTCCTCCTCCTTCAGTTCTTAATGACCTCCCTGCTGCTCTGGCGGTGGAGAAAATTTGTGGTCGGAGTAAATTTAGAAACAGGAAACCTAAAAACTCCAGACGTCTGTTTTTGTGTGTTTTCTGTTTAATTAGCCTTTAAGGTTTTCTCTGGTTTCCTAATGAAGAGAAAACAGAGTA
Organism: Bryconaethiops microstoma; assembly: GCA_037577275.1. NCBI lineage: Eukaryota > Metazoa > Chordata > Actinopteri > Characiformes > Alestidae > Bryconaethiops > Bryconaethiops microstoma. The sequence continues at coordinate 21,082,444 of JBBJLS010000002.1, read as the reverse complement.
TAAGTTCCTCACCATGGTTCCACCCCTGTGCACCACAACTGATAAAGTGGGTGTTTCCAATAAAGTGGCCAGTGAGTGGCAGCACAAGGTATTATAGGTGTTTCCAATAAAGTGGCTGGTGATTGTAGGTTTCAGTTTGAGATTTGAGAGGTTTGACCTCTTGACAAAAGCATTGCAAACTTTCACATCTGCATTTTCTTGAAAACGTGTGGTTTTATTCTGGATAGATTGTATATCTGGACGTGTAAAAGTGATACAATTTTGTTCTATTTTACATGTTTCAGATGTTTCACTACCACCAGGACACCAGGAAGATTCTTGGGTTTCCTGAGTGAAGATGCTGCAGTGCTTTATATTTTTGCCCCATTTCATGTTCTATTCTATAGAAAAAGTTTTATTTTCAACCTTTAGAATGTGCAACAAATAGTTAATTGTTGTCATACAGCAAAACAACTTCTTATATGGAATTTTTCCTGGTTTGTGTTGATGCTCGAGGTGTCAGACGTCATGCTGAGTTTCTTTTGGGGTTCCTATGTCATGTAGAACCAAATTTATTGCAATTTAAAAACATGTCATAATACTGGATCTGGGGTTTTAGAAATCGCTTCACACATAAATGTACATAAAAAACAAATATTAACACAATTCTTTCATATTAGGTCTTAGAAAAAAATGGAAAAAACACAAGATCATTGAACCCAGGAGAACTTTCCAGATAGTCTCCGCCCACAAGTGGATGGGGAAAAACTGCAGAGGGAGGGGCTCCAGAGAGCGGCCGAGAGTGTAGGAGAACAAACACCGGTTCTAGACTGTTTTACACCATTTATATTTACTGAAACCAGAGTTTACTGATACACTCTGAGTTCTGAGGGTAAACACCGGTTCTAGACTGTTTTACACTGTTTATATTAGCTGAAATCCAAGTTTACTGATACACTCTGAGTTCTGAGGGTAAACACCGGTTCTAGACTGTTTCACACCGGTTATACTTACTGAAATCAGAGTTTACTGATACACTCTGAGTTCTGAGGGTTAAAGGCAGGTTAATCGCAAGTCATTCAAAAGCAGGTCTCTAGCACTAGGCTTCAACTCATATTTCCAATCAAATAAACATAAGAGCAGCAATAATACACAACACTTGATCAGACAGCCCTCTCTTGTCCAGTAGCTTTTAAACTGGGGCCCCCTAGTGGGCCTTGATGGTATTAGTGGGAGCAACTGGCAGTTTTTTTAATCAAAACTTTCTTCTTCCAATGATCATCAGGATCTTAGGATGGTATGATGATGATGAAGATGCTGTTGATGATGTGCAGTTATAGAGACTGTAGAGAAATGTTCTTAAGCCGTTTGCTGTAGATTGGTATAAAGAAAACCTCATTTGACACATTTATAACTCTAGTATCACGCATGATGCTGCAGTTGTGAAGCCTGAGTTTTGGAGGTTTGTCTGAGGACCTGATTTGGGTTAAATTAGTACATGTTCCCTGTAAACGTGTTGAAAGTGGGTCGTATGACATTTTCTTTGATCTCTGCTGTAGCTCTAATTATTTGCAGTATACAGGCATTTAACCAAGCATCATTGATAAGTGGCTACAAATAGTAAAATGTAATATGTTGTTTGTTGTCTTTAATATTGGATGAAATTTGAGAGGCTTCAAAAGATTGTTTGGCTCCACGAGTTGCAAAAGTTAAGGTACCCCTCCAGCACTTCTTTAATATCTCTTTGGATGGATATTTCTAGGTGGTCCTGTGGCCAGTAACTGACCAGTGATGAATGGACTAATAAGCAGATGAGCTACAGCCTTTAACTATACACCATATAGTGGACAAATAATGTAGGTGTTTCTACTAAAGTGGCCAGTAAACATAAGTTAAAGCTGAGTACAGAACTGTTACATTTCATATAGATCCATTCAGAAGCACTGATAACAGTAACTGAAGATCCTGAAGATCTGCCACCCTGCAACATGTACCTAAAACTCCGGTCTTACACACCTGATCCCAGTAATGAAGACCTTTAGGGACCTCTTAACCTTACAGCCAGGTGTGTTGGATCTGAGCTCTACAGGGTAGTGGAGCTTGTTATGACTGCACAGTCACACAGAGACACAAACAATGTAAAATATAATATATATATATATATATATATAGATATATAGATAGATAGATAGATAGATAGATAGACAGATAGATAGATATATGCAGAGAGAGAGAGAGAGAGAGGGATGAAAATGTGTCTTAGGTTTTTAATATTTCATGCTGCATTAAACACAGAAGCAAAATTCATACACCTCATTCACTGAGCAACTGTTAATCTGTTTGAGTCATGCAATTCCAGATTTGCCAATTAATACAGAATGATCCCGTTGACAGTTAGTGATAGCACACGAAATCTTCTCGGTTCTAAATCCTAAGGGTTTTTTTCCCCTCTTTGTCATGAAGGCTCATTCAAGTGGAACTGAGGAAGAAGGAAATGGCTAATAGTTAAATAAATATATCTTTCCTAACTCATATTTAAGAGGGATTATTCCTTTTGCTGTATTTCTTCGGTCTCATAGGATAAAAGAGAACCAAGACATTAGCTCGCCTATTTTAGTCCCCTTAAAAAATGCATTTATGGTGACTTTACCTTACCTCCCCTTACCTTTACCTTCTCACAATATCACACATCACCCAGTCTTAACCAGTAAAGCCTCCTTAGAACAAGGATACCTAACCCTGGTCCTAGAGCCCCTCTCTTCTGTGTTCTCCCAGTTCTAATTCAACTAACCAGCCTATTAATAAGCCTTTCTTTGGTTGACATTGGTAGGTTAGAGAAAGAAAACCCCAAAATCTGCAGGGCAGAGGGTCCCAGGGTTGGGAACCTATGCCTTAGAGAAGACTTCACTCAAAAAGATGCATCAGCTCATGACCCTAATTCGAATGGGCCACACATTTCCATGCAGACAAATAGAGTAAGCAAATATACACTTTCTTGTCTCATCAAAAAACTGGTGATGGAGCAATGCGAAACATTTATTCATCTGTCATTGAAACAGAATTCTTTTTGGATTAAAATAAATAGAATTATTTCACTGAAATGTACTTTCTGACATTGTTTCAGTTTGTGGGTTAATAACCCCATTGGTTCATTATTTGAAGGAAAGATGGTGGTAGTATTCCACAAAGCAGGTTGTCTCTATGAGCTGGATAACTTGAAGGACTCTTCAACTGGACAGACTTCCCTTTGAGCTGAAGCTCTCCAGCGAACTGAGGAATCCTGCTTTGTAAAATACTCCCTTGATCTGGAAAGGCCCATTACGAGCCCTTTGATGTAAACCGCAGAATCAGGATAACACAGCAGGATCTGCAGATAGAACAGAAGCCTGGCTGTCACTTCATCACAAGATAACACGGCTATGTGTCCGCGGCCGTGCCTGACAATCAGAGCATCCCAGGTGGCAAATTGAGTCTGGCTCAGTCTTAGAACGAGAGACAGAGGATCCAGAAATAAACTTGTTTAGTGGGTTTTCTCTGCAATGAGGGACCGACCCTTTGAGTCAAACACTTCTGTGTCTTACTAAGTACTAAGTACTAGGAAGTGCAAAGATAGTTAGGAAAGCTACTTAAAGGGTCTTTATCCTACATTTCCCTTGTATTTCTTTTTTCAGATCACCTTTTTGTGTGATTGCATGTACCAAAACCCTTTATAAATTTTTTTTTTCATTACCACTAAACAACTTCATTCTATCCATTGGAATGAAATAGGCTATTTTTGTTGCTTTTCCATTAATACTAATTAGACTTTCCTACATTGTATTTCATTTAAAAAGCAGTCCAGATTGGATTTTCTATGAAATAAACCTTTAATACAACGTTGAGCTTAAGAGTCATATACGGCTGGACAGTTTCAAATAGGTTTCAAAGGCCACAGTCAAAGCAAATGAATAAGATCTTGAACATCCCTTTCTCCTCCTCTCCCTCCTAAAGTGCACAGTGTTTTTACTGTAATTGCTTCAGTCATTTGTGTACAAGGCAAACATGGCCAGCCAGTAACAGAAACCCAAGATGTGTATAAATAGCTCTTTATCGCACGCTTGTGCCCGTTCCTAAAGTGCAATAAAAGCGGCCAAATTGAACAGAAGCTTAGCTGAAACAATTTGATATTCTTCCATTTCCCCACATTGGTGAGATCAACTTGCTCTAAATCAAATCACAAAGGAAAAGTCTAATGTTTAACCGCTGCAGTTTCAGCAAAATAACAAGATAAATAAATAAATGTATGAATTTCAAAACATGGCCTAAAACCCAGGCATGAAGATTCAGAATGGCTCATTGGACAAATAAATGTGTATGTGTATAAAAGTAATGTGTATGAGTATAAACGTAATGTGTCTATAAAATGGCGTATACATGTAAGATATCGCAGTTAACACAGTTCATACAGGGTTCATCTCAATCAGAGATCCAGTCTGTGGGAGATGATCTCAGTTTTTTGCTGGAAATGGAAACTATGAGTTTAAGATGCAGGAAGCAAAGCTCAATTGGCCATTGAGCTTTGCTTCCTGCATCTTAAACTCATAGTTCAGGCCATTTCACAAATGTCAGTAACCGGCCAGTGTTAAAGATGTTAGCACATTTTCTTCAGTGTAAAAGGAAGACTCTTTCTATGAACACTCCTATTGAATACAGAAACCATACATTTATGCAGTCCTGCTAAAAACTGGTGTGGTGCTCCCACCAACCTAAAAAACACTCAAATTTCTCCCACGGTCCCCCACTGCACTGTCAAAGTGAGGCAGCTTTTATCTTAACCCCTTTCTGCAGTAGCCATTAAATGTTTAATTCCAATTGAATTATAATTGAATGTAAAATATTTGATTTGACCAGATTAATGAAAATAACTGATGAGTTTATTCCTATTCTACCCCTAGCCACCAAGAGGCCTGCAGAAAGAGTTTGAAAAAGAAGTAGCCTAGATGGCTCTGAATTTTGAATTAAATGAACTTGAATCTAAAATGTATTATTATTTTTTTCTGAACTTACTACTAGACATTCAACAACATAGCAATTTTAAGTCAACCAGGTTACTCTTTAATAATAATGTTACATCAGAAGAATTCAATAATTCAGTCCTAACATTTATCACTGAGGTCCTAAAGGTTCAGGATGAGGGTGTTTGGTTTGTCCAGAGTGTTGTGCTGAGTGTTGAACATGTTTTTTTTTGGCGGGGTTTTTTGTGCGTAGAAGCACACAATCACTATGCTAATCTGAAAAGGCCTAACTGCCCAGTAAAACTAGGAGGTGCCACTTGAATGAGCAAAGGACCCAGTTACTGGTTCTTACTCTAATGACACTTGACAGTTATGTATTTCTGCAGTCTGTACTGGATTCATCAGAACATTTTGTGCATGGATTTGAACAGAAATGTGTTGGTCAATAGTTAGCTCTAACAATGCATTTGCAACTGCTTTGTTACGTCAAGAGCTAATTGGTGCATTAAAGTGAATATCCTGGCAGAAAGAGTTGTAACCAGACAATCAAGTCTGGAAAGAGTACCTCTACTGCAACCCAGGCTTTTCCGTAGTTCCACCGAATCCATACGAGCAGTTCCAGAGGTATAAGGACAGAGTGGGTGTGTTAACTGTGTTATTGGATGACAGTTGTAAACAAAGCATTTTTTTTAATCTCTAGAGTGGCTGAAGTCAAGATAAACTGTGTTATGCAACGACTCGGGCTTGGGAGAAAGACCACACCTAAATCTCCACCCCTCTGGCTAATATCTAACCACACAATAAACACGCCAGATGCTACTTGTTCCCAACAGCTCCCTTTGACGTTGATTAAAAAAAACTGTAAACTAACAATAAAAACAACAATGTAGTACATCCTCTTTAGCCCAAACAATGCTCTGAAGTACATCATTGTTTCCTGGTATTTAAATGACTATTTCTTTAGAGAGTCAAATCAATACGAATAACACCACTATTTATTGTTGGCATGTAAAGGTTAGAGCTACATTCACTTTCTAAACAGGGAATCAATCAGGATGGATATCCTAGAATAGCAATCAGTCAAATTTGTAAATTAACCTTTTCAAAGGTAGTCTTGGGTAATGGCTTTGGCCTTTGTGCTCCCGTATTGGATGCAAAATAGCTGGAATAAACTATTGGAACAAAGTAGTGACTAAATAGCTGAAGTTTGTAGTAGGACCCAGCTTGAAGCGCCTCTCCATTTCAATCTAACTTTCAATGAAGATAACGTTTCACCCCCTCCATCTCCACATCTTCACCACGTTCCTCACTCATGGGGGGTCTCTACTCACTGGGGTCAAGTTTAGAGTAAAAGCCACTCAGAACTCCAGCCCGAGTTCAACACATGTTGAAGGTATGGTCTGAACTCACAAATCTCTGTTATCATTTCCCTCATAATTAAGGAAGAAGAAATTAGAGACCAGAAAAGAAAATTCATGCCTCTTATCAGGAGAGCTATAGAATCTGTCGACTAAATGTGGAATTCAAATTAAACCTAAATGTTACACACTCTTGTGGAAGACCTTGTCCAAACATTTTTACGAACAGCGATTTGCACAACGCTCACCCCTCTAGGTCTTCTGCCAAAGCTTCCTGCTGAAGCCAACTGGCAGAAGGGCACTAAAATATCCCAATAAAAGAAATTTCAACTCTGCGGTGAGTAATTCCATAGTTTCCTTTGAGGCTTATGGAGTATCCTGTACCCTGCACACTCAGATCGCCCCATCCACTACCATGAAATAAATCAGTGAAAGAAATCAAACCCAACTGATAGCTGTAGTAAGCCAGAAGTGGTAAGGGATAAAACATCATTCCCATAATTATTCATCCCTGTTCAGTGTATTTGGTAGCAAGTGTGGTTGATGCTTTCTGTTCTTCCCCAGTGTGGCAGCACACCTCACTAATGAGACCATAAAACTTTACACAGCACCACTCTCACCAATCTAGATTCTTCCATCTGAGGTTGCTATGGGCACCAGACACAACAACTCACTAACTAACATTTACAAGCCCGAATCTTCCCAGCTGCTTTTGCTGGACAAAAACAAACGTTCAGTTCAATGACAGACATTTTCCTGGCTTTTCAAATTAAGTAAATTCATTTGAGGAATAAACTGGCAAATGTGAAAGGAAGACCTAAGAATGTGAACCGTCTTTTCCCTGAAACTCATCTCCACCATGCCCTTGCAGTGATTGGCTCTGTGCTTGATCTATGGGGAATCTTGTTGGTCAGGGGTACGCTTTTGAAATCACAGTGACAAGAATGATGTTTAGCATCTCAAAAAAAAAGGCCACATGAGAGAACGTCTGAAGACCTTTCCTGCTGGAATCTTAATCAGCATAAGTAATGCTATGGCAGTGGAGGCAATCAGAGATCATGTATAATTCATGTCATGATCTGAGGCCCTGGTATGTAAAGCAAGAGTGTGGGTGATGGACTCCTGCCTTTGAGAGCATCTGAGAAAGATCAGCGGAAATGGAGAGAGACAACGAAGCAAAGACAAGAGTTGAAGAGTCGCTTTTCTGTTATTTACAACAGGTTACAAAGGGGTTCAGTCACTTAGGGGAGAGTTCAGGAAACAATTACGTATCAAACAATAACAGTTTTAAACATGACACAGCTGTTTCTCCAGAAGAGGATTTTTGTACTGATAATACACCAAGGCCTATCGTCAAATATGCTGCAATGCGTTCCATACTAATGAAATCACTTCAGCTTCTGACGCTCCGAGATCCTCAGAAAATATCTGATTGTTTTTCAGAAGGTTTGCCGCACACATCTCTGCGCTTGCTGCTCTTTCTGCCAGGCCAGCCTCCAGCTGGCAGCATTCTTCCTGTATCATGTTCAGATTATTGAAGTGAAAATATTCCCCCTCCAGTTTGGAGCTCCGGTTCCACGTCCCACCTCATGCCATTCTTTTACAATAATGTTTTCATGCTCTTGCATTTCAAGTGGGAAGAGCTGAGGTTCTTTCCTGGAAAGGGACTGTGTCAGATATCCAGCTCTGTAGAGATGGGGGAAACATGCCTCAAGCAGAGCATCTTAGCATTGGTTATCCCATTCAGTTGATACAGATACCAGAGCTGTAAGTGCTATAAGTGACTCTAAGAAGTGTATGCCAGCAGGAGAGTTAACTGGGAGGAGAATCTCTAATGAAACACTTACTTCAAAACTCACTGTAGAGCAATCAGGATACCAAACATATGCAATCTGTAGGAGACAACTAATGCTCTTGTGGTTGAATGCAATGGAATCCTCACAGCAATGTTCCAACATCTACCGTAAAGCCTCCCCAGAGGAGTAGAGCAAGTAACTACTGCAAAAGGGGGTAAACTCTGTTGTAAAACCTCTAATTTCAGAAGAAGCGCTGGGTGAGCAGGCATCACAACTTTAACCAAACATCTGAACACATAAAGCTGTAGCTGGACACAGTTAGGAGCCTAAATGCTTGTCTTTAGATGCAGTTTACAGTTTGAAGATTTGTGTTGTTGCCTCCTCTGATGTGTAATGCCCTACAATAATGCATGGATTCGTTGTGTTTGGACTTTTGTGCATTATATTTCAAATAGAGGGTCATGTTGAGCTACGTCACATTATTGTCTTTGGAAGATTTAACTTCAGTTCTGTATATCACCCAATCAGTCATCACAGGCAGCAAAGTCATTTTTAGGGAGCTGGCATTCATGCGGCATCATGCTGACACTCAGATCTGTGCTATTATCGTTCCAGACAGATTGACCAGCTGGTGTGGAGCATGGCATGCAGCCGGGCAGTTTGCAGGGCATCACTGCCCATGCTAATTTCAACTGTCTAAGATTAGCCAGTACACTCACAGGAACAGGGCATGACCAGCAAACAGCCTGTGTTGCTGGCTGTGAAATGCTGCACTAAAGAATAATAAGATTAAGATTTATCACCGTGCCTTAGATTCTGATTGTGCATCCAGTTATACCCACCTTCATTCTAGAAGATCATGGAAAATTACTTTTTGATCTGCTAGGTATTTATACACAGTTAAAACATGAAACATATGAAAGTGACCATTCTGTTATACCTAAACACACCACAGCATGAACAGCATGAAATTCTTCCTCTGCATTTAACCCATTCCCCAAGTGAAGCAGTGGGCAGTGTGCCAATAGTAGTGTTACGTAAAAATTTTTTACAAAATGGGCAAATGAGTTTGAGAAATTTGCTCTTCAAATGTCTGAACTTGGTACTAGCCTACAACCTCTTTCGTGGTGAATGAAGGACGAAAAAGACGGTGAGTTAAAAATGAGCTTGTGGTTTCAGGCAATTATGAGCCACCTATTGATGGTCACCATGAACATCCGGGCTCCTGAGTGATTCAGTCATCTAACATTGGCTCTCATTAGTAGTTTGAGACTCTAATCCCTGGCAATGCCCCAGCCATCCATGGTCAAGGACTCTAATAGACCACCACTAGCTTGGATTTCTCTAAGTAAATAGAATGGTTCCCTCTCATTGCTCAGCGCATTGCTAGCCACTAAAGGTATCTGTCAGCTGAAGTAACAGAATCGGACGTTATTGTTCTCCTCCAAGTGTGTTGAGTTGTCCAGTGACGTTACGCTAGCGGCAGTTTGAATATATGAGGAAGTGCTTCATGTGACTCAGATTAAGCAAGTGGTAGTTTTCACCCCCTCAACATTGCTAGCATTGTGTGATTTGGGGAGTTCTAGTAAACGAGTACAAACGGACATGACTAAATTGACAATTTATTTGATAACCTGAAGTTCTGGTGACATTCCCATACTCTAGGTAAGACCTGAGCTCTGAGGACACCAGCCTGGATCAGCCCATGTTATATGAGCTATCACTATAGAATTTTAATTCAAAGTTCGATGTTCTCCTTATGGACAGCAAGGACTGGGCTCTCAGATTGTGAAACAGATGAAGGACAATGGTCTTACATCTCCATCTAGTGGACATCACAAGTAATAGACATGTATTTACCGCCTGTGGAATTCAGTGTTGTATGCTGACATGATTTGTGCCTAATCCATCAGGCGAGCATGACATATAAGACAACAATTTTTTTAAATGAATATATGTAGGTTATTTTGTGTGTCAGTTTATGAAATGTCCAATATGCAGTGAAAGGCAAGCATCAGTGTTTTGACAAAAATTCATAATAATCATTGAAAAATGACACATTACTAAGTAATGTAATGCTAAAAGAGTTGCAATATTTTAAGATAAGTTATATTTTTTATATGTATATTAGACATATTATATGAAATAGTGATAAGACTTTTGTACTTTTGAAGTTCCCACCTAATGGAAAACTGAATTTTCCTCTTTTTTAAAGAGGTTATAGTATGTAAACAAAAATGTAGGATAATTACAGGAACCTTTTGATGAGAATTTATGTGATTAAATTCAACAACTTCCTCTAGAAACACAGCATTTCCATGAGGACAAGATACACAGAAATTAAGACAACGATAAAATATGGTAAAAGTACTCAAATATTACGAAGTGTATGGAAGTGGTTTAATTCAATGAGGCACAGTAATTTAGACAGTCAATCACCAGTCTAGGTTCTGGAACGTAGGATTGTTTTATGCCCTGTAGCATTGAAATAGTTTGGGCAGTATTCAGTACCCTAGCTGAGACACAATATATACATGAAACAAAACAGTTTCCTCAGAACTTTTTCTCAAGGGTTATGTCTTCATTTACAGGGCATTTAATTTTTTTTTTTACTTGAATGACTTGGTAGGTGACGAGGCCAGCTACAATCACGCCTACGATGGTAAGACTGAATAGGACATAGAGGGCCACCTCAGCATCTGGAGCAGACACATCCAGCCCCAGAAAATTCACCACCATGGCCCCTTCTGGAGTCGGGGGAGGTGTGGGAGGAGATTCAGTTCCTGAAACAGAATGTAAAAAGTAAAGTGTAAAGTGTCCATTTGTCACACATGAACACACCACAGCACAACACCTGGTGTGAACAGCGTGAAATAGTTCTCTGCATTTAACGCATTCACAGTGAAGCAGTGAGCAGAGACCCGGGGGTGCAGTGTTTGGGGACGGGACCTTGCTCAAGGGTACCTCAGTGGTGCCACTGACATTCCTGGGATTCAAACCCACAACCTTCCGATCAGAAGGGCGACTCCCTAACCACCAGGACATCAGTTGCCCCAAAAGAAATCTACTCTAGCCTCTCACAGTGCTGTGCTCTAATCAGTAGACCTAACAGGGGGTCAGTGTCACTACGAAACACAATGTACTTAAAATGTGCTTAACCCTGTCTTAATTTACCCCTGAAAATACACCAAACCTCTTAATTTGAATGAAGTGGCTGTTAATTTGTGAAACTGATCCCTTAATTTTACCTTAAAATTATATTTAAGGCCCGAGTGTGAAACCCCTTAATTTTAAATTTAAGGCATTAATTCAGGAGCTATTATTACTTAAGGGGCAAATTTGAATAAGGAGAAAAATCTGTAGTTTTACCCCTTAATCAGCCTTAATCTGTGCACTTTTCTCTTAAAAATTAAGGTTTCGTAGTGTGTAATGATGTCGATGTGATGACTTTGCTGAAGGACACTGCAAATGTTTAAATGACACATGTGATTACCTTCAGGTTCAAGAATCTGACAGTCGTGTGGTCCCTGGCTGGGATCTGGGAAGCCATTGCATTTGATAATCGTAGCGTAATGCATCACAGATTTCTTGGGTATACGTGGCAGAGAAGAGTCTGAACGATTCACATAGAAGAAGCCAAATTTCTCAGCAAAGCCAGTGGCCCACTCCAGATTGTCCATCAGTGACCAGGCGGTGTAGCCACGTATGTCCACTCCATCAAGCAAATAAGCTAAAACATTCAACTTGTATCTTTAGTGTCATATAGATGACCTACCTTTAACCAGTTAAATAATATGCAATTTTAAACAGCGCAAATTGATCAAACCTGATAGATAAGATTGCATACTAATTGTATAGCAACACACCTTATACAAATTTATAATGCAAATTAATTAATGTAACTATACAGTGTAAACACTGTAATAAATGATTGTATTTCTTATATAGTAGGTTGCTGTTAAAAATGGTACATTCTGGGAGAAACAGGTCCAGCTTCTAAAGAAGTAAAAGATGTAAAGAAGCAAAAAGTGTGATGATTTACACTGAGTAGCTGCTATTTGCAAAGCATATTGGGAAAGTGCAGCCTTCAGCAGTCCTGATCAGACTGTCTCTGAAGTGTTTCTTTCCATTTTTTGTTCATCTGTATTTTTTTTCATCTACAGTTCATAGTTTTGTTTTTACTTTAACATGATGTTCCAATCCCAAAGATGCACTGAATGCATTTCATATGTTTCTTTAGTCCAAACATGAGGATGTTTACTGACAGTTAACTAGTTCATCCTGTAATGTCATAATAAATTGATATTACATCAGCCTTAATTGTGAAAGTGCATCTGAGTGCCGTTATGGGATATTCAGTTCAAAGTGTGATTGATAAATGGTACTACACGGTTGTGAAAAATAGTGTGATTGACCTTGAACTATGTAACAGAGTGCATGAACATTCACACACCGGAAGCTAGGCCGATTTGTAATACAGCAATACATTTATAAATACAGTAATATAATTGTATCATGCAGTATGAGTAGTATGAATCAACAGTAAATCTGTAGAAAAAGGAAAAAAGACATTGGCCGTACCTTTGAGAGCCTGATTAATGTAGTTTTCATTGTAATGAATTCTGTGAAAGTCATTCAAATCCACATCTCCTCTCTCAGAAATGCCATTCTCAGTAATATAAATGGGAGGGTTTCCATATTCATTCTTTATGAAGTTCAGGATTGTTCTGAATCCAGGTGGTGTCACTTTCAGCCAGGAAGATCCGGAATCCAGCCATGAACGGTCATGAATAGTTCCCACACCCCTTCACAAGTAGACAGTATACGTGAGACATTTCTGGCGTTTTTGTATACAAAAGTACTCTTGGCTATGACATAATGGTATGACAAACTTATCACTCTCCTCACTTATTTTGTTGCAATTATAACAAACATGTAATTAGAGTGTTACCTGTCAGCGTCATAGTGCTGGAGGTTCCTGTAGTCTAGGTTAAAAGCTAAGACTGTGGTGTAGTGGTTGAATCCAAAGTAATCATAAGTGCCTTTTATCCATTTCACTTCTTCAGGGGTAAATTCTGGAAGACTGCAAAGACATGCTAGTTTAGCACGCAATTTGAGCAAGCGCTTGTTGGCTGTCACTGAATGCTGGCATGTCATGGTTTGAATGCTTCACAAATTGAAATGTTGGATACCGTGATTTAGCCAGACCAGCAGCCAAGCTTCTTTCTCGAATTCTGTTCTTCATCAAATCACTGTAATCTCCATTAAAAACTGGGTGAGCAAACCAGCCAATCTGGAACTACATTACAACAGTCTATAAGGGTTAAGAGCTTAACTCTAATATCATAGTTCATTTCAGACAGTTTCAGACACTTAAATCACAGGAATTAGGTCAAAGAACAAGGTCTTACTTCCACAAGGCGTCTGGCTGCATCAAAATCCTCCTGCTTATAAGGGTTTCTAGGCTCTGCCCAGTCTGAGTTTATGGTAATGCCAACAACACCATGTTGACTGGAGCGGTACTGATCATTGTACAAGTGCCAAGCCACAGCATGGGCCTTAAGGAGGTTGTGGCCCACAATATAGGGTGCCGTACCTGGCCGGAAACTTATGCCTGAACAGTAGAACAAATTAATGGCTGTTAGAGCCTATTATGATATTTAAACGGATGTCAGACAACACTATCTTGTGCTCTGTGCATAAGCAGTAAAAAGTGCTGGATTTAAAAAGCTGGTCCCGTTTTTGCACTAAAACCAGAGTTAACGTTTCAATCATCAATGTACCTGGTGCTGCAGTGCCGTAACCATGCCCAATATTTGCAACATTGTAGGGCTCGTTAACAGTGATCCAAAACTTCACTTTGTCTCCCAGACTACGAAAGACCACATCGGCATAGTCCTTAAACCTTTCAACGACTGTGTCATTCTCCCACCCTCCAACATCCTGCAATGCTTGAGGAAGGTCCCAGTGGTACAATGTTGCCTGTAATTATAGAATACAGGAAAAGACAGCTGAACATGCTACACTTTCCGGATCACGAGTTGCAAGTTGTCCTGACTATAGTTATTTTAAAAAATGGCATTACTTTTAAAAAGACTGCAGAGCAGAAACGTAACCTAGGAATAACTGTTTGTGTTGTAGTTTATATAGTTACTGGGAGGTTTACCAATGCCTAAACATCACGGAAACAAAAAAAATGTAAAAAATGAGTTAGCCCAAGTAACATTTGACCACATTCACTACTTTAAGAAATGCCATACTTTTACTGATTTCATGTGTTAGATTTATTGCAGTTGACAGGGCAGTGACTCACCAATACCATTTACCTAGCTCAAGCTCTGCAACTCCATCTGTATTCACATAATAAACAATGTGTCAATGTCTTTAAAAAATTATTTTGTTCACCTGAGGTTTTATGTTGGCTGCCAAAAGTGCATCCACCAGTCGATGGTAATAGTTCAGTCCCGCCTCATTGATTTTCCTTGTAGTTCCATCAGGCAGAATTCTTGGCCATGATATGGAGAAACGGTAGTGATTGACCCTGAGTTTTTTGAGCATATCAACATCCTCACTGATTTTATTGTAGCTATCACAGGCAATGTCTCCAGTGTCATCGTTTCCCACCCTAAGAGGTGTGTGTGCATATGTGTCCCAGATGCTCAAACCTTTACCATCTGATCTCCAGCCTCCCTCGATCTAAGGTTCACGACAAGAACACAAGAAAATTAAAGATTCTTAGAAGTCCACAAAAGGCAAGAACTGCATAATAATAGGATACTAGTTTACCTGATAAGATGCTGTAGCTGTGCTCCATGCAAATCCTTCTTGGAAGTGGCCATACAGTGGCTTCTCCTCCTCTGGTTGTGGAAAACCATTGTCTCTCATTATTTGGTAGTAATAATGAGCGCTGCGTTTCGGAGTTCTTGGCCGATCTGGATGTTTGAAATCCACATGGTGAAGTCCAAAGCCAACACTGTATCCATTAAGCCACTCAAAAGAGTCCAAGAGAGACCAAGCCGTGTAACCTTTAAGGCGTACTCCATCCAGGTTGTGAGCTTGAAAAAACCCAGAAAATGCAACACTTTCAGATTCAGCTCTTACTAGATGTGTATTACTTATAAGTGCCATTTAAAAAAAAGACCTTAAGTAGCAATATCACTGAACCTTTAAGGGCCTCATCAATGTATGTTTTCAGGAAGAAGATTCTATCTGTGTCATCCACCGTTGTGCCAGTATCTGTAGAGACTCCATTCTCTGTTATGTAAATTTCAGGGTCCCCATATTCCTCCTTTATCCAGTTGAGAATTCTTCTCAGTCCCCAAGCTGCTGCCCTCAGCTCTGACATTGCAGTTGCTTGAGTGTCTGATGCATCTTCTATAGCAATATCCTGATCATACTCATAGGACTTAGGGGAAAGTCTAGAAGTCACATGACGTGCCACTCTGGTGGTGTAAGTATTGATGCAGAAGACATCAGCAGTGCCTTGGATGTAGGCTTTCTCCTCCTCCGTAAAAGTTAACATCCTGGATTCAGCTGAACCTTGAAGTTCACTCTTGTTACCCACTTGCCATTTCATGGCATCAGGGTAGTCTCCGTTTTTAAAGATGGGATGTGCAAACCATCCAAGCTGGAACTGGAGTGCCCGATCAGCAGCTGCCACCTCTCGTTGTACATTTACATCTAGAGGCTCAAACCATTCAATGTTGAGACTAATGGATACCAGCCCATGCTGTGTGTTTCTATATTTCTCATCATATGTGTGGTATGCTTTAGCATGAGCTTTTAAGATGTTGTGTGCAACCCTATAAGGAGCACTGGCAGGGCTCTTGATATTGGGTGGAACATATCCAAGTCCATAGCCAATCCAGGCAATGGTATGGGGTTGGTTAAAGGTCATCCAAAACTTCACCCTGTCTCCAAAGGTTTCATAGCAGAAATCACAGTAGTCATTGAATATGTCGATCATACTGACATTGTCCCAGCCATTGATGTCTTGAAGAGCTTGAGGAAGGTCCCAGTGGTAAAGTGTCACCATTGGTGTGATATTATATCTAATGAGACCATCTATGAATCTGTTGTAATAGTCAACCCCTTTCTTGTTTAAGGAAGATCTATGTCCATTTGGGAATATCCTGGGCCAGGATAAAGAGAACCTATATGTTTGAACTTTCAGGGCTCTCAACATGTAGAGATCTTCTTCAATTCTGTTGTAGCTGTCACAAGCCACATCACCAGTGTCATTGTTTTTGATGGTACCAGGCTTGTGAGTGAAAGTGTCCCACACGCTAGGCCCCTTATCATCAGCGTTCCAGCCACCTTCAATCTGATATGCTGATGATGAAACACCCCACTGGAAATCGTCTGGAAATGTGCCATAATGATAAAGCTTCTTCTGAAATCTGGACTGAGGAGAGAACTTCTCCCAAACAACTTTTGCCCTTGAGGGAACTTCAGATGGTGGCAGAATGGGACGCCTTGAACTTTCTTTCATTTTACCCATGACTTGTCTGAAGGGAGTTGCTCTTGTGTCCTCAAAACCATTTCTTTCAATGATCTGAGAGTAGTAGTAAGCTGAAGCTTTTGGGGTTCTGCGTCTATCGGGATCTTCAAAATCTACAAAATGCAGTCCAAATTGTTGACTGTAGCCTTGAGGACCCTCAAATCCATCTATTAGGGACTGTACAGTGAATCTCTGCACAGTAACACTGTCCAAGTGAATAGCTGTTTTGAAACATGTCACAAATTAGTTCAGATTGTATCAAGTTACTTTAAATATTTGAACTTGTACCATTAAATGAGTGGAGCACAACCTAATATATTTTGGGTTTTTTTGCTGAATCTTTTTTAAAGTATTTGAGATGAATATTTTATATGATCATCTTATACCTTTTGCAAAGGTAATGAACACTTAATGAACAATGCCACCAAAAACAGAGTGAGTACACGTTATAACTTGGGCTTTGTTTTAACTCTGCATAACACCTAACCCTATAGTGTGGAAGCTGTTATTTTAATTGGCTAGGTCTGTTTCAAAATGGTGCTATGTTCTAATTGAATCTGTTTAACTACAAAAATGGTCCATGTTTGATTTTATTCTCCATTATGCTATGGCCCACAATTTCACAAATATTAAAATCTTCAGCAAATGAATCCCAAAATGTTAGCAGTCATGGTTTGAATTATTTGGGCCACGTGTTCTCTCAACAATTACCTTAATAATTACCTTTCATTGCTTCATTGATGTATGCCTTCAGGTAGCCGACACGCTGAGTATCATTGAGCACATCGCTGTTGTACTCTGTTGGCATCCCATTCCCAGTGATGTAAATGGGCACACTGGCCACTGATGTGTACTCTGCAGCAATATAATTCAGCAAACGGCGAAGCCCCCATGGCACAGAATGGATTCGGCTTGATGCTGTGCTGGGCCAGGTTGGGTCGATATGGCTTTGAAAGTTCCCAACAGTTTCTGGCCCAGGGGTACAACCGCCCAGGTTCTCACTGACAAGACGAGAAGTATGATGATTTAGCCCAAAGAAATCAGCCGTGCCTTTGATCCTCTGTCTCTCGTCTTCCGTAAAGACGGGGAGCGTGGCTAGTTCTCTGCCACACTCTACGTTCTTCAGCTCTATCTGTTTTTTCAGCACTGCTGGATAATCTCCATCTACAAATATGGGGTGAGCAAACCATCCCAGCATAAAGTTCAAGTAGCGTTCTGCAGCCTCAACGTCTTTGGAACTATCAGGGTTTTTAGGTTCAGCCCATTCTGAGTTGAGAGCAATGCCTACTTTCCCACCCTGCTGCTTCCTGTATTTTTCATTGTAGACATGCCAGGCCTCTGCATGAGATTTTAGTATGTTATGTGTCACCTGCGTTCAAAAAAACAACACAATTATTATATGCGATGCAGAAATGTTTCCAATTACGACCTTAGGTTGTGGAAACAGTTGGATAAACGTACCTGGTAAGAAGCCAACACGAAGTCCTTAATACCCGGAGGATGTTCCCCTGTGCCATACCCAAAGTAACTAATCACCCAGGGACTGCTAAATGTGTTCCAGGTCTTCACTCTGTCTCCATATCTGGAGAAGCAAAAGTCGGCGAAGTCTTTGAATGCTTCCACAATGGAATTATTGGTCCAGCCTCCATAGTCCTGCAGAGCTTGTGGCAGGTCCCAGTAATGTAAAGTGACAGTGGGCTCTATACCTGATTGCAGTAGGGTGTCGATCAGCTTGTCATAATACAATGCGCCTTTTTCAAGCATGCTTTGTTTTTGACCGGTCGGGAAAATGCGAGCCCAAGAAATGGAGAACTGATAATGAGGGGAGAGCATGCCCCTAAGCAGGTACACATCGTAGTCCACCTTGTGGTAACTATCACATGCCAGATCAGCATTCTGATTATCAAAGACTTTGCCTTCGTGGCCAAAGCGATCCCAGATAGTCTCCCCTTTCCCATGTTCATTCCAGCCACCCTCCACTTTGAATGACCCAGTGGAAACCGCCCATTGGAATCCATCTGGGAATGAACCATTGAGGAAGAGATCTCTTTCAGATGGGCTTTGTGTTCTGAACTTCTCCCAGACATTGTGATAAGAGAACGCAGATGTACGTTGCTCCTCATTGAAAGTCTTCGTGTCTTCAGCCTGTGAGCTGTACAGTTTAAGGAATAAAAGTTAACATCACATGAAAAACATGAAAAGTGCAATAATACACCTGCAAATATATTGTTGAACTATAATACATTTTGTTTTACCTTGCATCTCCCTGATCAAGCTTTCCTAACAGGTCAGTAATGTCACAGCCCATAAGGTGAACCTCAGTGTTTCTTAAAGCTGAAAAATATAAGTTCATTTTGAAGGTCTCTCTCTTTCCTTTTCTGTCGCTCTCATGCTTACACACACACACACTTAACCCTATCTTACAAATTTGGGACAGATTAAATTTACATTTACGGCATTTAGCAGACGCTTTTTATCCAAAGCGACTTCCATTCCCTAATTACAGGGGACAGTCTCCCAAGAGCAACTGGGGGTTAAGGGTCTTGCTCAGGAACTCAGTGGTGGTGCAGAAGATAGGATTTGAACCCATGATCTCTTGATCCAGAGGCAAGTATCCTACCCACTAGGCCACACACTACACACCAACTTCAAACCCCAACTACCACTCCCTCATAAACAAGTTCACTATACATATAACTGATTATATATTGTATATTTTTATCTGTGATGGGTTTTTGCCCTGCCCAGTAGGAGTCCCTGCTTTGCACCGCTACCCACAGCCCTAGTAAGGATTAAGGGGGTACAGAAAATGAATGGATGAATGAATGTATCTTTTAATTATATTACTGCTTTTGATGGCTAATTTGCACAATTATGCATTGCGACTCCCACCCCAATGCTTGCATTGTTTTACACACTTAATGTCCACTGCTAGAATACACTATCTGTCATAATTCTGTATTCATTCACACTATTACTGTTACTGCTTTTGGTTGACTGCAATGTATGTTGTCCTGTAATACTGTATCATTTGCTCTTCAAGTTTCAAGTTTCAAAGTTTCAAAGCGTTTATTGTCATATGTACAGAAAAAACAAAAGTGACATTTTCTCTGTGCAATGAAA
>JBBJLS010000002.1:21027123-21062594 GCA_037577275.1 Bryconaethiops microstoma | reverse complement strand
GAGTTAATAACTAAAAAATAAAAATAAATAAGAATATAAGGAAATAAAAAAGTAAAGAAATATATATATATATAAAAAATAGAACAAAATGCTGTACTTTCTTCTTTTCGCACTCTTCATTGCCCTGTCCTGCCAGCACTTGTTTAATGTCATGTTGTTTGTGTTTTTGCTCTTGCATCATGGTCCTGGAGGAACATTATTTTCTTGTGTATTGTGTAGATGGTTGAAATGTCAATAAATATTCAAAGCTTTATTGCCAATGTAAGGTTCTTCTAAGAACCTTTAAATCATGGAGATTCTTTAAACTTGTAAAAGGTTCTTCACACTCACACACTTCCGTTTCAAAAGAACTTTTCATTGAAAAGTTCTTTTGGGAACCAAAAATAGCTCTTATATGACATCACACACAGAGCACTTTCTTACACCCTTGTTTTGAAGGGTGTACAGTTTTATTGGACAGTAGCATCATGTTGAAATATCGAATGTAACGTCTAAAACTACCTTTCAGTGAATGATTTGTAATATATACATCCATAATGTATAAGTACTGCAAAATGAAGGAAAGTACTGTCTGCACTTGTATACTCGTGTCCTGTTATGGTGTTCTGGTTTTACTTTTGTGTTGCACCATCATTACATTTCAGTGTGTGCTGCGTATATGGTTGAAATGGCAATAAATACCACTGTATATCAATGTTGATTAGTATTATAAAATCTTTTCAGTTGCCCATGCTGTAGATCATTTAGGAAAATGATGTGTCTCTGAATACACTTTTATCCCATTGGACTTACATAAAGTGTTTAACACATGCTATAAAGTGTCTTGTGGCCTCTGAAGCATAAAAGAAAATAAATGCTTGGACAAGCAGCTTGAACCCTCACAGTTTATGAGGAGTTATCTGTTATCTTCTGAGCAGTTGTGTAGTTTCAGCACGCTATAATTTTTTACAAGTTTGGATTACATAATCCACCAGGATGAATTGTCATGGCATATATAGGGACTTCTACCTTCAAGGACGCTGATGAGAGGTTGAAAATTTCTGTCAGCACAGTTCCTTATGTTCATCTGATACATAAGAATGTGGTGTTGTCCACTTGTCACCTGAAACAAAACACTGAGTTTCAAAGTGGAACAGACCACAGTTAATATTACTCACGAAATAATATCTGCCTTATATGGTGGCCTGAACTGAAATATGAAAAATGTACTGAATTTGTCTCGCTTTGATGTCACTAACTTGACAAAAATTAGGATACTTTCTAAAAACAAACAATAAAGCTAATCTGTTATTTGGCTTCACAGTTTTGGACAGTGGACACGACTGAATTACCTGCAATTCTGTAACTGCTTCCGTCAGACTTGTTTTTACTGTGCAGTCATACTCCATGTGCACAGACAGGAAATCTATAACTGTCTGAGGAGAAGATAAGAAGTGAATATAAATGCAACATACAAATACACATGATGCATAAGACAATTCATTATAATTAAAGATGCACCGGTCATGAATTTTGTATGGGCAATCCCAGTTTCTTTAAAGGCAAACTGACCAATGGTTGACCAAAATGTTGACCAAGTTTTACTCTGCTGTTTTGCCTGAAGATCTTACTGTGTGAGCTAACACGACATAAACTATCGAATTTCAAGGACTTTCTATTAAAAGTTTAACAAAAGTATTTGCTCCTCAGTAAATCCTAAATCCTTTCAAAATAAATGTACCAGATGCACTTCTTGATTGGAAGTAAGAGTAGACTGGTCATTTAGCATATTTTGTATGGTGATATTAGTCTGGCTAGTCCCAGACTCGTACCATGGATCCTGTTTGGGGTAGCCTGGCGACATCACTGGATCTGATTCCAAATGACACATGACCACCTGAAAAATAGTTACATAACTCTTAGACTAGTAGTCCAGGCATTAGAGCACACTACAAATAATACACTTAAGATTAAAAACTAGTCACCAAGTCTTTCCCACTATTATACCTTATAAAATGTTTAGTCTGATGTAACTATGGCAAGGTATCAAAATTCAGAGCTGTTACTGTACAGATTGAATTACTTCAATCCTACAGACTTTTCAACACATCTCCATTATTCAATATCCAATTTCAGTACTTAAATAGTCAGTCTTATCATCTGGGAGCCTGTAAACATGCTTGTTACAAAATCTAGACTGCTAACTAACTATTCGATTGATATATGTAGCACGCAAATGCATGCTAATTATATTGGTGCTTCCTGATTAGTCTGTAGTAAGTAATACACCAACATTCTACAATTAAGATATCAGTCTAAATCAATTTATATTCGCTCAGAACAGAGCTATTTTGATGCATTAGTTAAAGTATTCACTCTTTGAGATGAATATATGAAGAATAGATTATTATTATTTGAGTGACAAATGGCAACACTTGGGAACAGTAATTTGGTCCACCAGTATTGCTTATACTGGTGTTTCTCATTATGCTGTTTTCTGCTGTATTGTTATATTTTACCTCTAGCGCTGCATGTCATAGGGAGTTTGTGCTACCTTCGCTGCAATACAAGACTCTACACTTCCGGGAAGGCTTTATACTAGATGGGGCATGTCACTAAACTGAACGCCTATGAGAGCAATGGATGCACTAGCTGAATTTTCCAATTAGAAGGAGAATTTATATTTCTGGACATCTAGACTGAACTTTCATGCAGGAATTAAGATTAGGGTCTTGGAAACCAGCTTGCAACCATTTATGCCCCCATGAAAATAGGGCACTATATGTTACACATAGAGGAAAAAAATGTGTGAATTTTCAACTCATGAATCAAACAATCAGTGGGGAACATTTGGTAGAAATACAGCGTTATCTTACCTTTAAACATATGATGATAGATTTTGTACACATCTGCATGGGCCTGAAGAGCGTATTGAAATTGCGAATCTCTGAGTTCATGTAAGTGACTAATTGTGATGTATGACTTGACCAGGTCTCCAAATGTAGTGAAGATAAAGCTTGCATAGTTCTGAAAGATATGTCTCAAGTGTGGGTTCTCCCAGCCTCTATATCTTCTTCTAAGACCTTCTGGTAATGCAGAACGATGGAGCTCCAGCAGAGGCTGGATGCCAGATTCTGTCAGTTCCTTCACAAGGTTCCTGTAGCATGTCACTGTGTCTTCATCGGGTTGGCTGGACTCACCATTGGGAAGGATGTTTAACCAGGACAGAGGAACTTTGAAATGGGTCACCCCTCTGCTCTGAAGGTACTGGAAGTAGTCTCTGGACTGTGCTGGAAAATGGTTGCGGCAGTCAAAGGTATCATCAGCACCTAAAGCTCCTGATGGCAAGGTTTGACTGGCAAAGGGGTTTGTTTTTAATTCATTAACAAATTGGTTGGTTAAAGGGCCTGCTAGGAGCATAAAGTCCTGTGACTGGTCTCCATGACCACAGGTCCCATAGAAACTTAAAAACCAAAGAAAGAGAACAGTCCCCAAGTCGTTCATCTTCACCATGGAAATATTTCTTGAGAGAAGCCTCGCAGCACCCTTTATACATGAACTCCTCAAGCTTGGGGGTAAATACAGGTCATCTATTTCATAATCACACATCAAAGACACGCCATTGATAGTGTTTAGTGTCTAGGCTGATAAGTTAGATAGACTATGAACTTAGATAAATGGAAACATAATTAACGATTATGCTTGACAGAACAGTGATAATGTTTTACACCAATAAAGGTATAAAACGTAATTTAATCTAATTTTATGAATGGTAAACAATTCGCTTAATTTATTCAGCTAAAAGTTTTGACGTTAAAGAAAAATACTGATAAAACACTTGCCAAATGTGCATTTCTTATTAGCCTTATCCTAACACTTTACCCCGAAAAGACAAACAGTACACTTCATTAGAGCACACAGAGGTGTGGTGGTTGCAGTCAGCTTTATTATTATGGGTACATTTGAAAAAAAACAAGAAAAAAACCCCTGAAAAATGCCTGCTTATTTTAACTCTATCTTACAATGAATATATCTATCCTTTAATTTAAGTAAATTTATACTGAGAAAAGAAAAATCCTCCCTGATTCCACCAGAACACGTTTTACCTGCTAACCTTTCCCTATCACATGATCTTACCAAGCGAGGACGATGAGGGCTAACAGTTTCTTCCTCTTGTATACGCTGTTTCACTGGGTGACACAAAAGCCAACTTCCCTCAGTCATTCATTAACATGGGCAAGTTCATACAACACTAAGGAAACTAGATAAAAATGTGTTTACTTTCATAAATCAGGAAACAGCCATAATGAAATATCAAGATTCCTACAAATATCAGAGCAAAAATAAACGTTTTTGTCACCACACGCAGAGAAGAGGATGATTAAGAAGTGATTTCTTCAAGGGTTACAGTTGGAGATTTTCTGAAGATGTCTCCACATTTACAATTAGATGACACTTCACTGTCAACTTATTAAAAAGATTTTAAAAAAAGGTTTTGGCAATCCTTAAGCTAACAGTTAAATTAAGAGAATGAAGTTCGATTTTGTGGATTTGGTGCAAGAACGCTTCTTTCGGAAAAAAGAGCTTCATCGTCACTGGTAAATATGGCATAGGGTCTGTGATGTTTTGGGGCCATTGTTACTTCCAAGTCTGTAGGAACCTTGTTAGGATACATGGCACCCATTAAGTACCAGAAGAGTTTAAATAGAAACATGGTTGCCTTTGCCAAACACATCATTGTGGTTTAATCTTCCAACAGGATAATGATCTAAAACCAGGTTCAGTGGCCTGACTTGATCCCTACTGCAGAGTCCAAAAGAGAGAACCTCAGACCACGGAGAGATTCTGTATTAAGATTGAAAAGACTGCAGAATACAGAGCGAGCAAACATTGTAGAAAAAGCCGAGTGCTTTTATTTTACCAAAGGGTTCTTTCCACAAAATAATGCATGGGGATCAAAAATTGAGATGTGACGTCTAACAAAAACTAAAAAAGCATGTTTTCTTGGACTTCTCTTATTTGGTCCTCCATCCACTGAGCAAATTAAGATTTTGACCTGTTTTTTTCCCCACACACATTTTTGCCAAGGTAACAATGGAGCTGACAGTAAAGTGGATATCTACGGATTTTTGCTGAGCACTTAACATTCCTGACTGGTAAAGACTTTCTCCATTTTGCTAAATGAGCTGTGTGGATTGTGTCACAAATCTGATCTTATCCATTCAGATCCAATCCTAGATAATATACATATCAAGTTCATGATATGACCTGACTTTTTTTAACCCCCTTATCAACATGCTGTAATCTTAACTGAAAGCAAACAAAGTATGAAAAACACCAGGGTATGTTTTCTAAAGGTTGTTTTTAAAAAAAAAAAAAAGGATTAATCCTTTATCCATAAAACCTTTAAGTGAAATATCAAATTAATTTAGTTTGACACAGTAGGTGGAAACACTGGACCAACACCCTTTTCCCAACCCTGCCAAAAAAAAGCATTTGAAGCAACAAAAGTTACTGCCTGAAGAAAAATAATGAAAAGCTAAACCTAACTACTGAAAACACAGTGCTGAATTTGATTCACTATTTCTTATTACATGCATGAGTATTAGCCTCAAGCAGACCACCACAAAATTGCATGAATTTCAATGTTTTATTTTGTATTTGACTTGCACAAAAATACTATTTGTACAAAAGGTATTAAAAAACCATAGAATACAAAAAGTTTAAAAAAAAAACAAAACACACACAAAACAACTGAGATGACACTGCAGAGCGGTCCGCTGAACAAATGAAACAACAGGAACGAATTGCATTATTTTGCCCACATAATTACAGCCCGTTACTTTTTCCTGGACACGCGGTAAGTTTAGACAAAGTTATGTCTGAGACTCGCCGGCATGTTTTAGACTGGGCTCAACTTGTGCCCAAATCATGAAGCATATTTACTAAAGAACTTGGCAAACACAGTAAAGTTTAGCATGTATAAATTCAGCTACCTGACAATTTGTCCTTCAACAGACTGGGCTTGAATTTGCACATGCTAAAACATGTTGCAGACACGGATTTCTTTAGTAAATTGGGCCAATAATGTATATGAGGTCTTCGTTGTTGCTTCACTATTTGAAGGGTAGAACCTGCACCTCAACCAATTTCCCCAGCTAAAGCAATACGGGGTTAATCTTACGTTAGAGTGGAGAACCATTTTCCCATGAGTTTTAAACGCCACTGTGCTTTTAGGAAACCAGGTCCAGAGAGCCCCGCATACCGAAGAAATACATTTGGAAGAGCTTGACACAATTTGCATAGAGAAGCAACATAAATGATAGCTTTAAACAAAACAAAACATCCACAACAATTAGGCTTACGCATTTGGAAAGAAGGAAAAGCAACCTTGCTGAAGACTCAAAACTCCAATATTCAGTACAAATAAGCTGCATACAGCTGTTTGTACTCGAACATGGAATAAAAATCCAGACGGATCCACGTCTGGCTAGTAAGACGTTATGAAGAGCAGTAAACAAAATATTCATTAAAGTCTGTGAACCCTTGTACTTCACAGAGAAGCCTTTTCGTCCTTGTTTTAATTAAACGGCGCTCAACAAAATCTCCATATGCATATCTGACACGAGATGGACAAAAAAAACAAAAAAAAACTATCAAAAGCTTCCTTGTAGGTCAGCAATTAAGATTCACAAGTATTCAAGCATTTTCCAGGTTATCGTCGTTTTGATCATGCAGACAAAAGGCACCAATAAGTGGCTTCAATATTCCAGAACAGCAAAGCTGAGTCACACAGAATGAGATTGAATTTCAGCATTGATTGCTACTACAGACCTGCGCAGCATGTTGCTGTTCCACTCCAATGGCACTGGCTTCCAGTTCTCCCAAGAAACAGAAACAGAGATGTATTTTTGACATATAAACCCAAGTCATACCAAAAAATGCCATTAAGAGGATCTCATATGGCTCGAGTGGGACTGTGGTCAGAATATAGACTACGTAAGAAGAGAAAATTGCTTTTAGAGTTTGCATTCTATGCAATCGAATAATTCTATGACTGGATTTGTTGTGCAACATTAATAATCAGCTCAGAATGCGAAGTACCTATGGAATATATATTTCAAACAGTGGAAACGAGGCCACTTGGACACCTATAAATAACATTGCAAACAGTGATTTTGGTCTGGGATTATATGTAAACTTCAAGTCTACTTGCAACAGTGCTGGTCTTAGATCAATATTATGACCTAGTAAAAACAACGTATTTTGGTGCATTCCTTAATATTTCCTAAAGATATACTTTACTACATACAAGCCCAATTTCAACTAAATGGTTAAAAAAAAAAGTGAAATGGGTCAAACTTAATCTAAGACCAGAACACCTTTACATGAACTTTAAACAAAAAGGTCCATGGTTGACACTACTCAGGAGAATCAACATTTCCACCCAAACTCCACAAATCAGAACAGAGTAACAATGTACCGTCTTTAAAAATTAAAAAGCCCTTGGTTGACACTGGTTCACAGATACATGCAAGTACTAATTACGGCTCACTACTAAACACAAAAACATACTTGTCCTATAATTACCTAGGCTAACCAAAAAGTCTATTATGGTTTTACATTGGCTCATCTGTTTCTTTTTGGAATGAGAAAAATAAACAAAAACACGATGTAAACTCCAGTTAAAAATTTAAGGCATTTTTGAGATGTAACCCTTGGCACTCCATCAGAAGCAGGCTTAAAATATTCTCCTTCGGCATACACACCAAAAGGAAAAAAAGAATAGCCTACAAGTCACCTACAGAAAGGAAAGGTTTCACTTGTTCTTGGGTCCTTTGGAATGTTAGGCAGACTGGTCCTCAAGTACTGGCTGCTGCAATTTTCTTGCAATAATACTGCACAGCATCCTCTCTGTCCACCGGCATGCTCTCACAAACAAAAAGTGTCATATTTCTTTACAAAACCAAACCCTACAAAACACCAAGAATGTCCATGTCCATGTCCTTTTCTCAGCTGACCAACCTCCACCATTGGATTGTGCTTTGGCAGCCAAGAAGGTCTCAGGCTCAGGCTCTGATACCTAGAGGGAAAGCAAAAAACAGTGAAGGTTAGACACACAACGGAATGGTTTGGCAAGAATAATAATTTGAAGTTTTCTGTGAACTATAAAAATGAACATCAGCATGTAGCAGAATGCTGCAACCAGCCATTTGTTGATTTTTATAGCTCACAGCAAGTCATCCTGTGTCCTAAACCATATCTGCAGCCTGACCTTAACGAAGAGCCAGATGCAGTTTGAGAAAACTGATTGTGTGTATTGCAATTCTAAACCAAAGCAGAACAATTTGGACAAACAATCCTAGCTGATTGCCTATAATTGGAAAAACTGTAGGTTTAATTCCTTTAATCATCATAATAGGTCATTCTATGCTAAATCATTAAGAATTCAATGTCAATTTTGTGATTCTTTGCGTGTTTTATGAACCAGTGACTTGTTTTTCCACCGAATTGGGTTGAAGTTTGTATTGAACATTTGCAACATGTATTAATGTGGTTACTGCTGAAGGCTTACAGTAATCAGATTAATACAAATCAATAACTTTTTGTACATTTTCAAAAGTTAATATTGCTACTAGTTTTTACTTTCTTGCAACCGGATTTTGATTCTCTGAAGGACTAATATAGTTATGGTCACATCTAGAAGTTATTTGTTCCTGCATTAAAAATCAATCAACAACAATAATAAGAGACCATAGATCTTGCTTCTAAGCTGAAAATCACACCAAGATATTTTGACTGTACACTTTTCTAAGAAAGAGTATTTTAAAGTTTTTATATTGGGAAAGTTAATATTTAATGCAGATATAGAAACGAATTTCATACTTGACTGAAGAATGTCAGTGGCTGTAATATTACGTTCACTGGCTTTATTTCATAAGTAGATATTTTGACATCAGTTGACTTCAAGGTTTTCTATCTGTGTGATGCATATTGAGCCTGTTTTTTCACTGGGTTTTGGACTTCAGGGCTAGTAATGATTCAGTTTCTTGCACAGTGACATCATGTTCTGTGTGTCTGGACAGAATATTAATCTTAGTTTTTGAGCTCAATCAATTAGGAGCATTAGAAATCAATGAAGCATGTCTAAATTAATCCAAATTAAACAGGTTTGGGAAGATTTGGGACCGCAACATACCCAGGAGTATAAAAGAGCACAATCATAATTCATTTCATCATTAAGTGGTTTGGTGTGATCATGAAGCCCTGATCTACGAGGAGAAAAAAGACAATGCCAACTGTCACAAGACAGGCTGCACTAATGAAATTTAGTTGATTTGGAAATATCCAGTGAAAACAGGCAATTTGGAAGGCTTAACACAGGCAATGAATTGCAAAAATTTACATTTTTAGCCCAGAGGTTCTAAAATAAAAAAAACAAAAAAAATTGAGTATATGAATTTAACAGAAAGTAGTTTAAAAAAAAAAAAAAAAAAAGAATATCCATAACATCAACTAGAAGTTCCTAAAAGAGTTGACATCCAATGACCCAGATGCACGAATGTGTGCAAACATGTGTAAAACACTGCTTCATGATATGAGAACAGAGTCTGGGGACATAATTTGCAACATCTTACATTTTAATGTCTTACCTTTCTTACATGAGCTCCCCTGCTTCTCCTGCTTTTCAAAGTTGAGTCTGTTCTGCTCGACAGCGGTGCCGTTGGACTCAGGGCTGCTGCTGCGCGAGGGGCTGCCCTCTTCATTCTGATAAGCCAGGTCCAGATGTTGCTGAGCCAGCTTTAGGTGCCTGCGCAGTCGCTCCAGCTCGCGGGAGGATGTCTCATCACCGAATGACTCACGCCCCGAGTCGCCCAGGTTGTATTCAGGCTTCATACCCAGGGGCAGTTTGCCTGTGTTGTCCTTTTTCAAGGCAGTATGGTAGCCAGGGGGTGCTGTTGGGACCCGACTGCACATCAGGGGCCTTTGGCCTGTCATGGCTATATGGTGGTGGCGGCGTGCGCGGTTGCGAAAAGCATCACGGATGCCACTAATGCCCAGGTGGAGGATTTCGAGCACAGTGAGGAGCAGACAGAGCGAGCTCACGGCATACATAATCATCAGGAATATGGTCTTCTCAGTGGGACGAGAGACGAAACAGTCTACGGTGTGGGGGCAGGGACTCCGTGTGCACACGTAGGAGGGTGCCACTTCAAAGCCATACAGGATGTACTGGCCAAAAAGAAAGGCCACCTCAAACGCAACGCGAGAAAGCAGCTGGAACACATAGACCTTCATCAGGCCATCACGTTTGATACGCCGCCGCCCGTCGTGCTTCTTTTTAGGCTTCTCTGGCTCTTTCTCCTTCTCAGGCTCGATCTCCTCACACATCATGGGGTCCTCTTCGCCGTTGTCCTCGGCCTCCTCGTAGTCGCGGTTAGCCCCGCGGTTGATCATGGGCATGCGCTTGTGTGACCGGGGCCTGTACTCATCGTCCTCCATGCGGGCGATCCTGTGCATGGCAAAGCCCAGGTACATGATGGTGGGGGTGCTAATCAGGATGATCTGGAAAACCCAGAACCTGACGTGTGAGAGCGGCGCAAATGCATCATAGCACACGTTCTCGCAACCAGGCTGTCCCGTGTTGCACACAAATTTACTCTGTTCATCATAGTAGATGGACTCACCACCCACTACAGTCAAGACAATGCGGAATACAATGAGCAACGTGAGCCAGATCTTTCCCACAAAAGTGGAGTGGTTGGAGATCTCCTCCAGAAGCCGAGTAAGGAAACTCCAGCTCATGATATCACTGCTACAAACACGCCTTTCAGTACTGCAAAAGAAAAGACAAGAAATGAGGACTTGGACTACAATTCATCAGACAGGACTACATCAAGGAATAATTGTAGTGATTACATCAACCAGTACAGTTGTAGTGATTCTACTGTGGCACTCCAAGACCACAATGGTATTTCCCAACCCAAGCTTTCTCAGTTTTAAATAACTTATGCCCAAAGTCAAGTCTGTCCATTCTAACACTGAGCTCAATTTATCTTGCTAACCGAGAAGTCCTGCTTTAAAAAAATTAAACTAGATATGAATGACTGTTCTATAGGACAATTATTCAACTGATTATTACAGGAAAAGTTTAAGTCACCTCAAGTGGCATTTTTGCTGGAAGACAATTTGTCAAGACACACGAGAAAAACATTCTTGACCACCACTTTTGACGGTCTATGTTCATATCTCAAAGACTAGTAACAGCATTCTTCTTCACTTAAGTCTATTCATCTGCATTTGAAATGTTGATGAGGAAATCAAATGACACATTTCAGT
The DNA here is from genome assembly GCA_037577275.1 of Bryconaethiops microstoma. Lineage (NCBI taxonomy): Eukaryota > Metazoa > Chordata > Actinopteri > Characiformes > Alestidae > Bryconaethiops > Bryconaethiops microstoma. Next base: position 21,051,275 of record JBBJLS010000002.1, on the reverse strand, counting down.
CACTGTAAATGTGGCTACTACTGCAGCAGTGGCAGTCGTTTTTCTGTAGTTTGAAAATATGTTCACTTAATGTGGTATTGACACGGAATTTCAATTTCTCCAAATGAGAAAAAAAATATATATAGGATACGGCCTTTTTCTAAACACAGGCTCTTAGAATAGTCAGGTTAAAACAAACCGAATTGGAAAGACAGTAATTCTGAGTTTCGAATTTTAGCTCTTGAAACCAGCCAGGCAACTAATGCCTGCCCTTGTCTTGTCCACTAGATGGGGCCACTACAACACCAAGGCAGAATTTTACCTAAATGCTCTTTGACTTTCAGAGATTCAAGATTCAAAGCGTTTATCGCCATATGCACAGAAAAAAATTGCATTTCTCTGTTCAATGAACTACTTTCTTTGCTGTCCACACACAAATGCCAAGTTAGATTAAGAGTTAATAAACTTTAAAAAATTGAAAAAAGAAATAAAAAAAATATAAAAATAGAACAAGATAAAAATACAAATAAGTGAGTGAAGACAAGTGTGATGTGCAGATGTAGATAAATGTAAACTGTGCATTTGCAATGAAAGAAATGTGCAAAGGAGCAAAAAAATTAAATAAAAGTATGAGGTAGGTGGATGTGCAAAGGAGCTTAGTGTTCCAAATTGAGCTTAATGTGCAAAGTGACCTGATGTACAAAATTACAGTTGAGGTTGGTCATCTGTTAAGGAGTCTGGTGGCAAGCGGAGCGAGCAAACACGTCTGCCTCGGGGGCGCCGTGATGAGAGTATTTAGGTAAAAACATCAAATAAGCTTTGAAAAGAGTTCTGGGTAACGGGCAAACTTCAAAATACCACACTGGGACGTGAATAGGTTGTACCTTCAAGAGATGGTATCACCCAAGCGTGAAAATGCCTTTTGCTATTTGCTCTTCTAATGCCTCCTGGCCTGTGAGGGCTAGCACCTACTTATCAAGTCAGTTTGAAGGGGTGTGTTGACGAACTGAAAGAGCTGAGCAGGCTTGCACAGGAATGAGAAACACAGGTTTAACTGAACTGATTCTCCAGCTTCTTCCCAGAGCCACCAACAGCAAACAGCTTCTCTATTTGCTCAAATTCAGCCAATAAAAAAGCAGGCCCAGCCACTGAATGGTCAGTGTTTGAACTGTGCAAGTAACTTCAGTGTCTACAAGTCCACCTCCTCCGCCTACAGCAAACAGTCCCTCTTGAGATCCTCTTACCAAACGCAGCAGTTCCACTTCACGTGCAACCCTCCGTGACCCAGGACTTTTAACTTGTGCCAGGTTATGGAACATTCGTGACGGAGGAATGCCATTCCCTCGCAGGGGCATGCCCAAATAAGCCCAGGACAGACTTATCACAAAACTTAGCTCACTTCCAATGCTGGCTTCTAGTTTCCATGGAAGTTGTTCAGTACACAGTGAAATAAGAATAAAGTTGTGAGTGGGTGTGGGCATGCGTTAAATAACTGCAGGCAATGTGACGTTAATGGTAAACTGCAGCCGAAGCGTGAGCTGGCAGGATTTATTGGAGGCTGCGTGTCCGCACAGTAAAAGTCACGCTGGGCTCTGAACCAGGCACAAAATCACTGCAATTTGTACTTGGTGCGAAAGAGACACATGCATTTGGAATTCGCCAGCACAATCAACTAGTTGTGACACGCAACTGCAGTCACAGCTGCTGCCTGTCCGGCCCTCCAATTCCACATGACTCCAGGCCAATCTAGTCTGAACTCTCAACACTCCTCAACTGCTACACCTTGCTTGCAGATGGGCCATCTTACTACAGTCTGCTGGTACATTATTCCAAATAGCCCAAATGGAATGAAGAGTTAATTTCCTTTAGTGAAAAGAAAACAGATGGAAGGGGTTTATTAGATTTCACCGCCAAGAGGAAATAAATTTATTATCTAAGAAAGCAACTGAGAAATAAGCAGCATCAATTGGTCAGACACACTCCATCAGGCAAGACAGATGTTCAAACAAATACACCTAGGCCCAGATAATTGGAAGGTTTGAGAAGTATTCTGGACCTGAAGCCAAATTCTTAGGACAAGCTTGATCTTGACCAGCACTTTGAAAACCCATACTCCTTCCCCAGCAGAGCAGGGGGAGCATTACAGGCATTAACTTCAGAGGAACAGAGCTGCTTTGTGGGAGACATCTGCAAGAGTAGTTAAGGTTCCAACTCATATCGCCTTAACCACTGTGATAGAAGAGCAAACTGAAGGAGGTCAAAAAGTGACTGACCATAAATGGTCAGTTTACACATCCTGTAATAAGTTTAAATATTTAAAAGGAATGTAAAAAGGACAAACAGGCCTTCAAAATTGCCTAGTATGTACCAAAACTGTTTTGAGGCTTTAGTTCTTCGCTTCTCGCCTCTCAAAAAAGTGGAAAGGTGGGAAAACAAAATTAATGGTCAAGTTTACACTCCCTGTAACAAGTTTCAATATTTAAAAGAAATGTAAAAATGACAGGACAAACAGGCCTTCAAAAACAGGCTTTGTAACCGTTTCGAGGCTTCAGTTCTTTGCTTCTATTTTTCCAAAATAGCCAGGTGAAGAAGAAACAACCTACATTAGAGCCTTTCAGGCAGAAAAACAACCTCTGACAATACATATCACATGGCCTACCTACCAGTCACCGAAGTAGCTGTGAAGTGTATAAATAAATACACACAATTAGTGAGAAAATAAGATAATCACGTGCTGGTGAGGAAAAGTCCAAATTCAGATGATTCATCTCATGTTATTTCTTCGCTGTTTTGTTAAACTGGTGTTCTTGTTATTGAGTTGCATTATATTTTATATTTATTATTTTTTCTATTTTTTTACTCTCTTGTGGCACTGAGCATGCTACTGCCATGAGAATGAAACAGTTCTCCCTCATGTATCATTAGAGGCAGACGATGTATCAAATGTAGCTGTTTGTTGATACAAGTGAGGTACAAAGTAGCAACTTCACGAAATAAAAACAAAAATAATTAAGTGTTGACTGAACTTCGGCGTGTTTTTCCACGACAGGGTGGCGCGTGCAACGTGTCGTCTAGGAGCTGTTTGGCCTCTTTACCACGAGTGTCGGTTCCACCTTAAAACTGCATGAGGTCCATGCACCCTCACATGAACGCGCCTCATGTGTTACTATTGCGTTTTTTAAGGTGGAACGGGAAAACTCCAATAAGGGTCTGGAGAACGCGACTCCAACTTGACTCGTTCTTCTAGCAAACGGCCAGACTCCGATCTCCTTTACAAAACATTAAACTCTGTTAGAAACACCTTTTTAACTTGTTAATCTCAGAAAAAGTCAGAAAAGTGACAGGAATCTGCGAGAAGCGATACAGTTCAGTGTTACTATTGTTCTCAGGGGCGGGAAGGTCTGGAGAGTCCCTCAAAAACAGCACAACCAGAGGATTTTACACCAGACAGACCCTTAACGCAGTTTCTAAAAAGGATTAACAGAACTGAGAGACCATACAAATGTTTTTAAACTACCCTTAGTTCATGAACGTAGACATTATTAGTAAGTTCAGGCCAATCCTCAACACTGCTGGCTTTATTTAAACCTAAAGAAAAAACGTACCACTACGAGAAGATCTTCACTCCTCCTTTGGTTTTTTTCTCCAGCTGAAGTGAAGAGAAGAGGATCAGCACATGTTAGAACATCTTCTAGCTCCTCATGAACCTATTTAGATGACTGGCTCCTTCCCCCTCTCTGACGGGGTGCTAAAATAGAGCTTGTGGACAAAGAGCCTCCCGAAATCCCTTCTTCTCCTCCTCCTCCTTCTCCTCCTCCCCCTCTCTGACACCCCACCTCCTCTGCAGGGCCCCAACACTGACACCCCCACCAGTCTGGCTCATTACAGATTCAAGATTATCTCCTGACTCACTGAATTATGTTTTCCATTTGATTAAAAAGTGAGTTCATATTAAATTGACTCATTTTCGTCTGGCACTTCAGGATCATCTCCTGACTCGTTGAATTATCTTTTTCTTTTTTTTTTTTTTTAACATTCTATCAAATCCCTACACTGGCGTTTGAGGATGTATGTGTTCAACTTTTCCTGAAAGAATCGGAAATAATCACATGAATGTCCATTTCTGATTTTAACTTTTGTTTTGGTCAATCTCTGAATTCTTTTAATTTTTTCTCAGTTGGATCAAATAATTTGGCTAGAAAGTGTGTTCATATTAAACCTACTCATTAAATCTACAGTCTTGCTTCTTGTCCGGTACATCACTGATTCAAGCTCATCTCCTGACTCTTTTATCTTTTATCTTTTTTTAGTTTACACTCTCTGAAACCCCTACACTGGCTTTTTGATGACTTATGTTACACTTTTCCTGAAAGAATCTATTTTTTTGTTTTGTGAAGCAGCTCCTACCATCTGGCTAATCACACACACACACACACACACACACACACACACATTTTATACCACATTAATTTTTACCTTTCTTTTTTTCGTCCGATTCTGAGCTTGACTGGGAACAAACAGAATTTTGTCAATGGGATTGTTTGATTAGAAAGAGAGTTCATAATAAATCTACTAATTAAATCTACAGTCTTGTTCTCGTCTGGCACTTTACTGATTCAAGCTCATCTCCGGAATCAATTTTTTTATTTTTATTTTTTGTGAAACAGTTCCTTCCATCTGACTAACTCCACATACACAATTTATACCACATTAATGTCCATTTCTGATTTTTTAAATGTTTTTTCTCAGTTGGATCAAATCCTTCGGTTAGAAAGTGAGTTTATGTAAAATCCACTCACAAAGGACAGACAACCTTACTTTGATTGGGAAAAGGATAAAAATTACATGTAATAAAGTCAATTGAATAGGTTCAATCAAATGGTTTATTCTAGGTATTACATACACAACATTTTCTCTTATCAAACTACATGTAGTTTTTGTTGAATTGTTTAAAATAAATGGAAAACGGTTATTTAAAAATCCTATCTGAGATCCCAAGACTGGATAAGCCTCTGGAAGGACTTGGAAAGCTACTGTGGTGGGCTCAGTCTCAAACCAATTGCACATTTTTTATGTTTTCTCTGTTTAACACACCTGACTCAGCTCATAAAAGTTTCATTACTACCAGATGACTCGAACGTGGTGTATCAGAGCAGGGAAATTCAAATGTAAAGAGTCTCCAGGACTGGAATCAACCAAGCTGATGGTACTTAGCAAAACTTATACAGCATGTTTTAGGTTATAAAACATAGAGGCGGAGGAAAAGAACCTTCTTAATGAAATAGGCTTTGTTGAAAGTGGAGCTGAGCTGCAGAAATGGACTAAATGCACTAATCTAGGGGCTCTGACATGGCAAACTGACAGCATGTGACCACTGCAACACCAACAGCTTCCTGGCTTTCTGCTGGAGAGGACGTTCGGAAGTTGTTGTTATTTGAGATCTTTCCTCAATTGTATTTTTATCAAAGGACAAAGTGTTCGAGGACTTCCTCTCTCTCATGCTCATCATCCTCTCAGAGCTGTTTTTCTTTGGAAAAAAAATATATATATATAATACATTTGTAGAAGTGTATGCATATAGATCCATTCTAGGACGTATAAGGATCGTGTCGTCAAAAGGAACACATTCCAGGAAAGTGAGATTAATGGCTGAATTTGAATGAACTGACAAGCTTTTTAATGGGCTTTTAGCAGTTCAGCAACTGATCATTAAAACATCAGAAGATACATTTGCATTTTCATACTTATACTTTACATGTGCAAAGAACTGTAAGAAACAGTTACACATGTGTGTAAATGTGTGGCTGTAAGTGTTAGTGACACTAACAGCCACACATTTACACATTAATAGTCACTTGGAAAGTTGGTTAAGTTCTTGTTCAGTACACTATTTGGACATACTTTTCAAATCTGAGCCAAAAACCTCTCGCTGAAAGAGAATGATCAAACTGAAAAAAAGTTTTGGAGGTGACATTAACCATTAAACAATAATTATATGTAGAACTATGAACATTTTTAAATAATATTGTGTCGCTACATGGATTCCAATTGCAACTTAAAAAAAAAAATTCTGAAATAAGTGTACCGGTGATTTTATTGTTAATTTTAGAGACAGAGGGGGGAATGCAGGAGGCATCTTTTTGATGGGCTAGCATTAAGGTTGAGGTCTGAGTGGTTATGCCGACTGACGGGCTGCGTGTGACTAAACACTTCCACAACTTCTTGTGCTGATGCCACCACAGCTTTGTTTTCGTCGGCTTAGTCATCTTGTCCTAAAAGTGAAGAGGTGTGGCTTGTGGTGATGAAATCTCAGTCACGTAACCATGCTTTTAGTTTTCCTGTGGTTGATGAAAGACTATAAAACACTCCACATTAGAAAAGTGGGGGAAGAGGGGGAAAGCAAAACTGTGGTACAAAGAGCTTGTCATGCTGAGGCATAACTAAAGCAGTAGGGGAGCACATTTTTTCCTGGACAGCTCTAATACTGCTATTGCATACTTGAGACAGTCTCCATGCCAACCCTTGTAATAAGTCCTTTTGTTGATATTCCCTGCCCTGGCTGTTTTCTGCATGCCACTGGTAATTTAATGGGAGCTCTGAGCTCTTGAAAGATATGTTTGTCTCTTGCAAGGCTACTCAGTCAAATATCTGGGGCACCATGTCAGATAACTACACCTAAGTAATGCGGTCTGCTTTGTGGTGTTTTTATTGCGCCCCATGCTGGTTTTGACGGGAAAACAGACTTCCATATTCAAAACATCTGCCTTATCACGTCTCATACATCAGACACAAACCTCTGGAGTCATTTTCCAGGGGCTAGGCAGTGTTTATTGATTGCCAATGCACCAAAACACCTGCAGACTTGAGTGAGGACACCGGTTTACATGCTACACTAATTAACGAATGTCATAAACATTCGCCTCATTGTTACAGTTAAATTAGCAGATCTAAAGGGAACTGCAGTCAAGTGCCAGACGCACTAATTTTAACCATCTGTGTTGTGAACAAACTCACTTTTTTTTTTTTTTTTTTTAAACCAGGCTTATTGTTATATAAAAGGAAAGTTCTTTTTCACTGCTCTTCCAGTTCGCCACAAGAATTCTCAGAATCAGTTGCAACACTGCTAGAGACAAAGATTGCCACTACAATTAGATATTCTTCAGCATATGCTGCTTTTAAGCATGTTGAAAATAAAAATGAATGAACGTATAATTAGTATAAAAATGAATTGCATTACAACAGTGACATTGCCTGATCACGACTTGCAGTCAAATGCATTAAATGCAATAACAAAGAAAGCCTTTTGTTACAGACGAGCTTATCTCGGCTGAAAGCTCAAAAAGTCAAATGTTAAAACATATTCAGTTAAGTCTTTTTTTCACCCTTGGAGTCATTTAATGCAGAAACATCGACATATAGGTTGAGCAGAGAAGGGGTACGTTTCCCGCCGAGTTGTTTTTTCCAGTGTGTGTGTGGGAGTGTTTGGGGGCAGGGGGTACAGGGCAGTGGGGGTGGGGTGGATTACACAGCCCTTCTACTCTGTTGTTTCGGCACTGGTAGACACACCACAAGGATAATTGGTGAATCTCTTATTCTATAGCAAAGGCCCCCACTGCCCAGTTGTCTCTCTGTCTCCAATTTGTGGTCAAGTTACATGTGGAAAGGTGAATGGGACACAACAGAAGCCCTCATACTATATAGGGACTGGGGCAGGGGGTTGCCATGGAAACGGAGTGATCTACCCTCAGACTACCCCCACCAGTAGAGCAGATGGTTGGAGGTAGGGCACTTCAGGGCTTAAATTAACTAGAAATTCCCCAAATATGATCATCTACAGTATCTCAGAGATTTGCTGACTTATTTGGTGTAGCAGACCAAGATCTCTTACCCACAGCACGTATAAGACAGACATCCAGACAAAAGTTAATTAAATGGCAAGAACATGTTGCTCATATAAAGGAAGCACCAGCTCTTTCCATATCTCCACAGTAGTCGGTGGGTTCATTAAAACCTAAAGCAATCTTGACCCCATCTCACAGTGGGATCCCATCTCACAGTGGGAAGTTTTTAAACATTGAGTACTCAAAACATCACTATTGAATCCATCAACACAACTTGCATGTTAGTGACTCTGCAGCTGCCCCAGACCGAGCCATTGTTACGCAATACGATTCCTCACAGTCTTAAATGTACTGCAGATTTAACCTTAAAGTGGTTCTTAGAATAAAGTCAGTAACAGTAGAGCCCTGAAAAACTGGGCTGATCCATGGCTTAATTAAACACAGCAACAAAGCAGCAGGTTCAGAGCTGAACTTTCTACAACACTGCTGGAAGGATTCTGGGGGCATGTGCTTTAAACATTTTTTGCAGGATCAATTTCCAGTGAAATAAAGGTGCAAATGGACCCTCAAAAATATGAAATACTCAAATGGCCAAATGGCAGCTTGAAATATATTGTGGTTAATAAAATATAGTATTATGTTTGATTGAGATGAGAAAAATACAGAAACAAAAGATATAAACAGAGCTACATTCCAAATTATGATAAACATTGGATGAGTTTGGTGGCTGTTGTTAAATAAAGGTGTCAAAAAGTTTCTTGTTATAATGCCATGAAAGAACTGCTTTTGGCTGCCTAAAACCTTTCAATGGATGGTTCTGCAGAGAACCATTTTCATGGATGAGATGTATAAGGGTGAAGAACCTTCAAAGATCCTCCGCATATTGTTAAATTTCTGAGAGGCCCCTGAATTGGTAAACAACCATTCCATTATTTGAGGACTCTTAAACCTCACATTCAAAAATCTCTTGTCCAAACATCTTTAGGGAACCAAAAGTGTTTCTTCCGTTGCAATTCCCAAAGAACACTTCATGGCATTTTTATTTTCAAGAGTAATTTTGGACTGGGAGCAATTTATGATCAGAAACAGCATAATTCAGGAAAATGTCCTTAACATAAGGGACATCCTTCAATAACTGATTTAAATCAAATTAACACCAAAACTCCTGTATAAAAACAAAGTAAATGGAGACATTACAAGTGTGACTAGTGACATTAACTTCCCTCGGCACTCATGAGGTCATCTAGACTCTTTGTGAACGTTTTCCATCCTTCTCTACTGACAGTGGCTGCAGAGGTCTGTGTAACAACAGGAAGCATTCATACTTTGAACAGTTTGCGGTTCCTTTCCCCTCTCACGCAGCCTTTCATGTCCCTGTAGCAAAAGATTTAGAAACAGTTTCAGTTATTGTCAGATGAGAAAGAAAGGAAAGAAGACTGGCAGAAAGAAAGAAAAGAGGCAGAACATTGTACTACTCTTTACAAAATTAGTTCGATAAGATTAATTAGTTAGATTGTTGCTGGTTAATTTCTCGATACAGATTCTGCAACATCAGCATACAAAATATACTTCTAGGTTTAGATTTTAAGAGGAACATTTTCACTGAATGTGGAAGTTTCCTTGACTCTATAACTGTGAAAACGATATTGAGCAGAAGCAAGCTGCAGTGATCCTTCCAGCTTCACAGCCTTTCCCAACACATGCAAAGCAGTGCAAAGCCTCAGCCATACCAGACAAGAGATGCTGAGGAATTTCTACCTTCTCACTCTGTCGATGAGGTAAATGTTTCTAAGGTTAGAGATAGAGGTGGGTAATGTCACATAATCTGTGACTTCAGAGTAAAAAAAAAACAGCCAAAAACATCAAGCCATCTAGGTCTTAAACCCCCTTGAATAATGCAAGAGGACCTGTTATTGCACCCAGCATCCAGCAGAGACACAATTCTTCTCATTTTAGGATCATTTTGGTCCAAAACAAAATACTAAACCTTTAATATGAGAGGCAGAAAAGTTGCAAAGAAGAAAAAGAAGGAAAGAAGCAGGAACTAAAGACAAATGGAATAGAAGAAAAGGGAATGTTCAGGAGGACGTCACTCCCCGCTGCTAATCAAAGGTTCTGCTGTGGAGAGAGTCAGCAGCACCAAGTTCCTTAGTGTACAAATTTCTAAAGACCTCCACTGGACCATCAACTGGACCATAAAGAAAGCACAACAACGCCTTCACTCCTTGAGAAGACTAAAACGCGCCAGTCTGCCACCACCTGTCCTCACCACCTTCTGCAAATGAACCATCACTGTGTGGTTTTTTTGAACTGCAAAACACATGAGCGGAAGTCCCTACAATGTATAGTGAGGACAGCTGAGAAGATCATCGGGATCTTCCTCCGTTCAATCCAGGATATCTTCAAGACACGCTGTCTGCGCAGAGCCTCTGCCGTTGTAGAGGACCCTTTCCACCCATCACGTATGCTGTTTGACCCTCTGCCATCAGGAAGAAGGTTCTGCAGCATCAGGACAAACACAGCCAGGTTCTGCAACAGCTTCTTCCCTCAAGCTGTCAGACTCCTGAACTCCCTGTCACCACCCAAACCCAGATCCTCTTAAACCCCAATCAGTGCCCTCAGCCCCCTCCCTCCAGACATTGCACATAATTACGCACTGCCACTTTGTACTTTGTACTCTGCTATGGACATTAGCATTGTTTGCACTGAACCTTTTTACACTTATACACTGAACATACAAACAGTATACTTCTTGTACATATTTGGCTTCTTTGCACTGCACTATACTACCTCAATATATATCTGTTGCCTTCTTTCTGTTTTTTTGTGCTGTCCGTGCACCTGAGACTGTAAGAAACAATTTTGTTTAGTCATATACTGTGTATGTGGATGGATGACAGTAAAAGCCAACTTGAACTTGATAGATTAAGCTAGAGGTCAAACTCTTAGAAGCTCTTTCATTCTTACTTCAACAACAACAACAAAAATTAAATGGCAGCAGATACAATAAAGAGGGAAATGATAGGATCAGCTTTTTAGAACTATTGGTTTTATATCCAGGTCTTGTTTTTCTTCATCTTTTTTACTGTAAGTTTTAACATGTTGTTATGTGTCCTCAGTATGTGGAATGTTTTTCTCGATGGATGCAGCTTGGGTGGAACCCCAAACCAGATTTCCTACTGTGTGGGACAGTAATGTGAATCTTGAGTAAATGGAGCTAGTCACCACCCATCTTTGGTTACAAAATATTTCAATACGAAGTAATACAAGCCTTAATTACAATATGGGAAATATTGCCTTGAGAGATTTGCTGTGGTTTATGAGACATAAAGCAAGTACAGCTATTACCAGCTCCTTTATGTCAATGATACCTTTACAGAGATCAAAACTGAAAAGTAGGGAACAAACATTCCCCTTGACTAATCTACCATCAAGGCTACATTTTAAGTGAATAAAGTTTTAAGTGAATAACATTTTATGGACATTTTAATGTTCGATGTTTTAATGGAAACTCATCTCAATATCAACAAATCCAAAAAGCTGGGTTAAGACCTGATCGATCTGCAATGAATTCATGAAAATTTCAGCATTAAGATGGAAGAGGTTAAGCCATGCAGAAATACCCAGATCCTATTTTGAGTTTTTGCAGTGTCACTTCAGGATTTGCTTTTTACTGTCAGAGACAAAAATCAAGTTTTCTTCCCTCCTATCAAGAATATTGAGAAACATAAACCATGTTCTGGATAAAATGACTAGAATATGTTTCGTGGTCCTCGAGATTTTATTAAATAAATCAGTTTAACATTGATCTATCCATCAGTTTCATATCAAATATGAAATTATAATAAAATAAAATCATAATTTGGTGTATTTTCATTATTTCTTATTTTCTTTTTGTCCATATTCATATTTGCAAGAAGGCAATCAAATATATAAATATTATGCACTGGAATTACTATAAAGCTTCCCGGTAAAATGTAATTGTATTTTGAATTCTTTTCTTTTCTATAAATTTATTTCATTTACTGGAAGGGATGTGAAACATTTATACTTTAGAACTCACTTTAGATTACTGGCTGCTGGTGTTTCAATTTGTTCATTTGTTTTCCAAAATGGGATTTTAGTCCAGGTTATTAGTATTTCTTCTCCACTCCACACATTTACAGACAAGGCTGGCATTTTAGCTCTTAGGCATTCACATTAATATAATCAATGTAAAATTTACTAGGAGGTCATTTTTCGAGCTGATTTTAGGAAGAAAGAAGAAAGACAGCTTGAAAATGGTTAAAGGATTGTAAATAATGAAAAACTGTAACACCCACTGAAGCAGCAATTGCTGCAACATGGGACTCAATTTCACCTGTTACCCCTTCATATCTCTCCCATATTCTCACCACACCTGTTCCAAATTACTGCAGTCACAAAATACTGTAAATACCACACAAATCCTCATCAAATGTTCCAACATCTTGTGTAAAGCATTCCTAGAAGAGTAAAGGCAGTTACCTCAGAAAAGTGGGGTGAAGGGTATGGCCACATTCCCTATTAATACCATTGATTTCAGAAGAAACTTTGGAAGAGCAGGTGTCTACAAACTTTAGGACATGTCGCAAAGAATCACAATGCACAAACTGTATATGTACTGAAATAACATTGAAATTTAACGACTGGTGAGAAGAGGTAATTATAATTCACATATTTTTCAGAGTTTGGGCTAGACCCCTTACTTCCAGTGAAGGGTTCAGCATACCAAGACATTCTGGACAACATCATGCTTCCAACTTTGTGGACCCAGTTTAAGGAAGAACCTTTTCTATTCCAGCATGATTGTGCCCCAGTGCACTAGGCAAGGTCCATAAAAAAACATGGCTGGATGAGTTCAGTGTGGAAGAACTTGACTGGCTCACACAGAGCCCTGACCTCAACCCCATCCAACACCTTCAGGATGAACCGGAACGGAGATTGTGAGCCAGACCTTCTTTGTCCAGCATCAGTGTCTGACCTCATAAATGCTCTACAGAATGAATGGGCATAAATTCCTACACAAACTCCAAAATCTGGTGGAAAGCTTTCCAGTGAGAGTGGAAGCTGTTTCAGCTGAAGAAGCTGGACCAACTCCATAATAAAGTCTATGTATTTGAATGCGGTCCCTGCAGTTGAATGCAGACTTTGGGTTTAAAGGGCCCATATCATGAAAAACCAAATTTACTATTAACATATATTTTAAATAAATTAGTATGAAAACTCTGTTAAAGTCTGAAATGAACTGGACGTGTAATCTAGGTGAACAGCTTTTTCCCCTGGTTTTGTGGTGTCACCTATTCTGCTGCAGGTTTCCTATGCAATACACAGCAGCCAATCAGAAGAAAGGTTATTTACATAAATCAGTCTTAAAGGCACAGCAACACTAATTGTTAAAGGGTTTTATAACTATTTTGCTGTATAAAACCAATTAAATGAAATAAGTGAACCCCAGCAAATAAATAAATAAAAACATATTTACATATAAATACATTAAACATATTCTTTACATGTGTAGGATATGGCCCCTTTAACACATTTGCTAATTTTTCAAGAATCATCTGTTAGTTATTACAGTGAAAATGTTATGCAGGCGATGCAAGAGATCACTTTACATCACATTACATTTAGCATGACTCTTCAGACATTCCTCTAAAACTACTTCACTGACCATTTATGAACCATTTAAACTCATTTGTTTACTTGTGCTTTAAAGCATTCGGAAGTCCTTTTGCCTGCTTTAGAAGCAATTTCATGATTTCATTTTATTTATCAAAAATAATGTTCACACAGGAAAGTCCTACTCTTTCTAGGTAACAGCCATTGAGCTTGCACATCATGCGAGCATGTAGCTACAGCTAAATAATAGGCATCTACTCATCTCTAACTAGTCTGTATCTCATGCACAGATGCCTTAAAGAATTTTAAAATTGCACCTAATTTTATACCTGCAGACTCCCAAACTACCCTCTACATGCCTGGAAGATGATGTCAAGTTCAGGCTTCTATCAGCATAGCTCGAGAGGGGCCTCACACAGGCCTCTGGTTCACCATGGTTTATAGGTCAGCTAAACCTGAAAGAGTAGACCAGGGAGGAAAAACACAAACCCAAAAAAAGACTTGTTTTCCAAAGGCGCTTAAAGTCAAGAGGCAGGCGATGATTGACAGCAAGTCTCATTCAGAGCTAGTTTTGTGCACATATTGAAACAGCAATAAGGTAGATATTGTGACGATCTACACACGAGTGGAAAATCTGATGAGTTCCATCTGGTACGAGATGCACAGAAAGGGTGGGTGTGCCTTTCTGTGAGCTGGTCAAGACTCTCCAAACCTATTGTTAAAACGAAAATATCAAGTGCTAATGATATACACTTTAAAGGAGAAAACCTTCTGATCAGATTTTGAAAAAAATGCAAGTTAAAAAGAAACAATCCACATGATCCGCTTTATGTCTCGCCCAGTGAAATTCTTAAATCTGGTTGATAGTGAGTATTTCTCTTGGTGAGACTGTTGAAAAAGTATGCTTAAAATTGTACTTCCAATATAGTGAGATTACTTCACTTGGTAAATCTACCTCAAAATTCTTACAATAGTCATCAAATGAAAAATGTTAGATATATCTACTGTACTTAAGATGATTTCACTCAAGATTACTCATACAAGAATAGATACAAATAAACAATACATTAGTGATTTAGTGTGTCAGCCATTTCAAAAACCTCTCCAAGGAAATGCTTTTATTATTATATTATATTACATTAGAAATATATACATTACACACTGGACTTCCCAGTATTTGGGCTTACTTCATTCTATTATCCAATTCCATCACAAGGAGCTAACAAAAGCTACAGAAAATATTTTGAAAAAGAGAATTTGCATATTTACATAATATGAATTTACATAAAATGCTGTTGTCATGGGGTGTCATGACTGCAGCAACAGGGGTGCAGTTCAGGGATGTATTTGATGAGAAAAGAGGAAAACAAAATTTGCCTAAGATAAGCATTTAAATTTCATTTTCAGTTTTCTCTAGTTTTTGTAAATTGCTGATGATAGAACTGAATAAATCCATGCGAAGGGTTTGTGTTACATTTTACTATATTTATTTGTATTGATCTTTATTCTAATGATGCATAGTGTTTTGTTAGCAGGATAAATAGTTGAATACAGTTTTTACTCACAGTTTGGGCATTGCTATCACTACATGCTTCTGTAATTCGCTATAATGCAAAAATGCCTACTATGCTGTGTAGCAGAGTGCTTTGTCTAATCCTGTCTGGTGTGTGCCAGCCTGTTATGGAACATGACTGCTTGTAGGGCCCACCCCTCATTATTCAATGAAGTCACCTGACTGAGCAGCTGAGTAGACAGCATGCGCCTTCAAACCTCTTTAGGTGTAAGCTGTATATGTGTGCTCCTATTTCTTTCCAATTTGCCATATATGCTCCTGGAGAAATAATGAACTACATGATAACACATATAAACATGATCATGAAAAACATATATCAGAAAAAAATGTGCAGCCAAAGCAGCTCTGAACAATCGAGGCATGACCTCCGCAATACCTCTGAATGCTGTGGAATCTAGTACTAAGATGTTAGCAGCAGATCCTTTGTGAGGTGGGGCCCATGTGCATCAGTGAGCCTTGGACATTCATGACCCTGTTGCTGGTTTACCACTTGTACTCATTTGGACCACTTTTGGTAGGCACTAACCACAAACCTGCTATTTCGGAGACCCAGTCATCTAGACATCATATCACACAACTGTGCTTGTGTGGCCTGCTTGAATTGGAAAGTTTAGCTTGTTTGAAGTTGCATGCTATCTTCTAAGTCTCTAGCTTGCTGAGTTAGCTTAGCCTTTCGTTTGAACTGCTTTAACCTGGTCTGAATTGGTTGGGTGTGCTTTGTTGAGCAGGTACTATAGATATAGCCATGCACTCGTCTACCTTTTGCATTGTTGCTTCCCCTGTACTTATTGTATTCTCCAACCATCTCAAGCACTTCTGACCTTCATCTGAAGACCACCAGACCTCTACAAATAATCCAGAAAGCAGCAGAATGTCTGGGTTTCAATACACCAAAGTTCTCCCAATCCACTCCACTACTGAGGACCCTTCTCTGGCTTCCTGTTGTCTCTAGCATTAGATTTAAAACTCTAACACTCACCTACAAAGCCAAAAATGGTCCAGCTCTGTCTTACCTATTACCACAAGTCACAACTCACTTTCTTAGAGCATCAAGTACAGCCCAAATGTCTTTTAAAAAACTTACAAAAAACTTGTGTGTGATCTGATAGGGCCCTGGTGGAGTACTAAAACTCTTCTATCTCTGGAAGAATCTTAATCCAGTAGAAACTCTTCATTTTAAGTCCAGGCTTGCGAGGGACATTTGTTCTCTTGTGCGTCACTCAGGATAAGAGTGCCTGCCAAATGCTGTACCTGTAAATGTAATTTGGCCATTTTCAAAGTCGCTGAGATCATTATACTTGCCTGATTTTCCTGTTGACTTGCTGCCTAATATATCTGACACCTTAACACATACCATTATAATAAGATTATCAATGTCAATCAATTTTAACACGTACATAATTACAGACTACAAAGTTCTGACATTTTTCCTTCACAGCTGGTTCCTAGGCAATGAAAATGTGAAAAATTATCTGGGCTTATGTGCCATAGTAGGTTTACTCATTAGTATTAGAGTGAACATGTGGCTAGCTGATAAGACGTATCAACAGTTCTTATCCATTGTGAAAGTCACATACTCTTTGTCAGATGTTACAAGGACACTGAATGTCATGTGAAAACACTTTGTTCCTTGAGCAGTCCGTCTCTAAATTTGTAGATTTCAACAAGTTCACTATCATAGTGCATACCAAGAGTGGCATGATCTCAAAAGCTTGAGTGCCTGTCTCTGTGCATGACCTTTAACTTTCCCCTGACAGAAGCATTGTCCATAGCAATGGACACAACTATTGTCAGCTAAGCTGTTTAAGGCCTATAAAGAGTTTACTGCATTCTTTGCAGAGCATCTCTTTGTGTTCAGTGTATTGTTTCAAAATGGAGCCTCTCTACAGCCTCCCTTCTGAACTCATTGTAAACTTATAAAGGACTTAGACAGACATCTGATAGTGGCAGATGGACAGAGTTAAAGTGGCTGTTCTTCTTTGAGATTAATGAATCTTTAAACCCCCTCATAGGCTATTATGCATGCAGGTACTTTTCACCCAGTGGTTTGTATGTGATTGATACATTTAATCATGACAGCATATGTTTAGAAATGTTTAGATAACATTAGTAAGATGGAGTGCATCTATGAACAAAAAATGTAGTTCCTTCCATACCAGCACAAGTGACATCAAAAAGAATGATTTTTTTTTCTTTGTGCAGCAAAAATGTCAATACAGTTTAGTGTTAACATATCTGGAATATCTGTAGATGGTGTCAATGAAATAAGTAAAAACATCTCAAAATAAGCTGAATTATCTTAGAATGTTCCTACAACAATCTCACAATGACTATGTGTTGCATATAGATAAAACGTAACCATTTCCAAGTCAACTTACAGTTTGTTGGTCAGTTCATACATCAGATCTGAAGGCCGACAATAAACTGAACCACAAAGGTCTACATTTAGGACCAAATGCAAATAATAAAGATGACTATAGCCTAACCATTAATCCCAAAAATAAATACAAGACCGATGATCTCCAGTAGAAACTGGGATCATTTGTTCACTTGATTTCAGGTGGTTAGTAATTTGACTATAATGTTCATAACAGAATGGCAAATTCTTAGAAATAAAGTAGTTTGTCTTGCTTTTCCTACATCAAGTAGAAATATTTTCACCTGATCTTATTTGACAAGATCTTACAAATATGTGGAGTCTGTTCCCAGCGTCTGCTTTAAATCCATTCCAGTTACCCTCACAATCTCCAGAGCCTCGAGAAACAGATTATCTACTTGCTTTGGCTATGGATCATCGAATGCTGGAAAGACCGCTCAGTCTTTCACTACTACTTAAGATGCAGGGAAGCACATCAGCACATGTTAGCCTCACTTCTCAATCTCCTGCCCTTTTAGCCCAGGGCCTGCAGCTAGGCTTTAGTGGACCGGACACAACAGCGCTGTGGTCTACCAAGGGCTTCTGGTAAATACTACTGCCCCAAATGGTTCACCAGTCATTTAAAGGCACCTCGAAAACAGTGTGTGAAATTCTCACATTTGCAAACTTGCTTCCTAAACTTGTTTTGACCAAATTAAATTCCAGAAGACCTTCAAGAAAAATGATTTCTCCGATTCTCTGAGGTAGACTTGTAGAGCGATGATGGTCTGAACTGCTCACTGGCTGACCTCTGGTCTCAGATAGCTCTCGGATGAACACTCTCCACACTGGAGGCCCATTGTTCAGAAGGTCAGCTACTTCCTGAGCCTCTCACTCTGACTGACCTCCTTCATGCCTGCTGCCTGCGACACAGGTCCACTGGTATTCAGTTAGAAATTCTCTGGAGAAAGTGCACTTCTTTGTGGGCTGAAGTGCTGGACAGAAGTGCTGACTATCCTATGCCTACAGGAGTAGAGTAGTAAGACCAAATGACATGACATTTGGTGGTTATAATGTATACATATTACTACTGGAGGTAGTAAAAAATAGTAAATGAAATACATCTGTCATACGTGAACAGCATGAAATGCTTCCTCTGCATTTAACACATTCACCAAGTGAAGCAGCAGTCAGCCAGGAACACAGTGCCCCGGGAGCAGTGTGTGGGGGCGGTGTCTTGCTCAAGGGTACCTCAGAGGTGTTTAGCAGTTTTGGGATTCAAACCCATGACTTCCTGATCGCAGGGCAAACACCAAAAACCACTAGGCTACCAGCTGCGATGATAGTATGAAATGCATCTAAAGTTCTAGTAGTTCTAAAGGTGCTTTTGGTTAAACCTTGTTTTATTTTATTATTTACTTTATTTTACTATTGTATATTGTATATCTTTACCATCAGAACAAAACCTTGTATCTCCAAAAAAAGTAAAAGGTCAAACATTCTCAACATTCACAGTAAAATAACTGAACAAATGTTGATTTAGGTGTTTTATTTTTTTTATTGAACACTTCAGTCATTTTGGACCATTTGGTCTATTTTTCACGAAATACAAGAGGTTTATGTTCTGACAGCAATTATGCTGTAGATGAATATATTCTATAATTTAGTGACTGGTGAAGGTTATAAGCAAACGTTTTGCATGATGCCATGAAAGAACCTTTAAAAGAAACTTTAAAAACACTCTTAATGGCATCACTCTAAGAAACGTGTTTCTAATTTTTAGAGTGTAATTTTTTGAATACAGGAATATTCAATAAGTTTCTGAAGTTTTATGAAGTTATAAAAAAATAAACCATTGGTTTTAAAGGCCCAACAGACCTAATTATCCTTTTTGGACATAAGAAGTGAATGTGTGTGTGTTGACTCAAAATACCCATCATTTAAAAAAACAACCCAGTGACAAAAGGTCAGGCAGAGTAGCATTTCAATTACCTACAGTAATAATACTGTTCCAGATCCTCTGACAAAACACATTGCTGTGAAGGAGCACAAGGTTCTCAAGTAAACCCACCCACCTTTGTCTTTTGCAATTGTGCTCCATACAGCTGAAATGTGAAACTCTGAAACCGTGTGAAAAAGACTTTTAGAATCAGGGGACAGACTTGCTTTTCTTTGTAATGTGAAGTATTCAAAACAATTCATGTACTGTGGGTTCTGCAAAAAAGGTTTTGAATGTAAAACAATGGCAGAAGGTTTAGGCAATTGTACAGTAACGAGGTCGCCCCTTCTGTCCACTTTATCCTTTCAACTATTTATATGAGATGTCTCCCTGCACAACATACTGTGCAGAACAGAGAAACCATCTCACTGGACTGGGGGCATTGGTCTGCACTAATTTTGAACAGTGATTCAAACACACTCTTTTTCAATCTTATGTTATTTGTCACTTTCGGCAGCAGCTGCAGACCCGAAACTATAGGCAGAATGAAGGTGTTGGTGAGTCTCATTTTCTCACTGATTTATTGATACTAATAAAAAAGTGCCTCATGCGTTAATGTAAATGCCCTGTAAAATTGAACTCAGTTCAAAATTCTGAGCAGTTTTTCTTGTATTTTATTGCCATTTGGGTTCTCAGATCATTTACATGGCGCTGATTGGGTTTAGTGCTGGTAAGTATGATGATGTTCTTGCTTAATAAGTAAAATCAAGCGGTATTAAAATGCACTGAATCTTAAACCCTGATTTTATTTTCTATTTTGCAGGAGCTTTGGATATTGCTGTATCGCAAAAGAGTAAGATTCAATTTGCCTTCTTACAGTGACTTTAACTGCATGAAGACAGGGAGCAAAAGCTGATTTCACATTGTGGAATGAAGTGAATGAACGATGAATCAGATTGCTTTGCATAAACATACCATTCAGAAGTGTTGTTAGGATCAGCACATGTCCACATTTTAATTATTTGAGATCTGGGGGTATACATTTTATTGTCATTTGCAGTATCTGTTTTATTGCACTAAGTATGTTTATGACAAAAGAATTTCACTTAGGATAAATATTTTTTTTTCTTATCTTATTCATAAATCATCCAGGGCTATAGGCCAGGCTTAACAACACCCTTGATACTAATCTCATTCAGTACAAGTCTGATTTGAACTTTCCGGCCTGTCTAAACTCAGCCATACCCTTTTATGAACAGACAAGTTCAATTTGCAGCTGAGATGGCTTTAACCTTTGTGCAGTTGTATTGGTTCCTTGAGACTTCAGTTTTACTAGTTATAGTAGGATCAATTTTTTTATATCTGGGAGCCTACATGCAGGTGAACCTGATCTATCTTGTTCTTGCTTCTCTTTCTGTTTCTTTAGTATGTTACACTCAGTGGTTTGACCTAGATGACCCCACCAATGGGGGAGATTTTGAAACCCTGTCTGACCTGAAAGCGGCGTATCCAGGAAAGATCTGCCCAAAACCTATAGCCATTGAGGCTGCAACCCTCTCTGGTGTACCTGCTGCAAGCATTGGACAAGTAATTCAGTGGTGAGTGCTTTTCCTAAGTGCACACCTGGTGTACACCACTTTTTAAAAGTTTACAATCACTTGTCATACAGAAGAATAATATACTAAATGCAGTAAACTTCTCACCAAAACATAATTAGATATGTTAAAAATTAAGTATTTTAGGAACAAGGAGAACTTCTTACTCAAGAAGCTATAAAAGTACTTTAAATTAGGTTTAGGGGAATACTTGCTCCTCCTACCTCCAATCTAACATTCTATAAACTTCAAGGAAATGTATTTAAGTTAACTATTTTTCATACTTTTTAAAGCTGTAGCATACAGCTTTTTTTCTGTCATTTTAGAATAATTTATAGATCTGTTTATCATTCTGGATCCAGCCAAAGTTTATTAAAACATTTAAAGCTTCCAAATAACGATTTAAAACTGAAACTGCACAAGACTAGCATTATTTTTTAATATACCAGCAAGAATTTTAGTTTCAGGCTGTTGAAAATATTGTTAGATCCTCATTACATTTATCTTATTTCTATCGTTTTTCTTCATGTAAAAAAATGAATGTGAAGGAGAATCAACTCTATTATATTATCTGCATTGTGTTCACCAATACACTGAAATGGTCTTTCCTTCTGTCTGTTAGGAATGATCTTGTAAATGGCTTTGCGTGTGTGAGTTGTCAGCAGAAGAACGGGGAATGTTGTTTGGATTATAAGGTGCGCTTTGGATGCCTGTGTCCCTGGCCCCTCATTAAGGACCCAATACTCTCTATTGCAGAAACTCCAGCAGAAAGCTAAAGAGAAACAACTTTTGACTTTTTGCTTTTCTATCTTTTTCTATGTTCATCTTTCAATTTTGGTATTCTGAATTTCAGACTACTGTATACTTGTGTGCTTCTGTTCTTTTTGTGATACCTGTGTTCTGTTAAGAGTTTTGGGAAATTGCCTTGCCATCAACGCAGGCATTGGGTAACTGGGTGTATCCTCTGTATTCTAGGCTGTTCTCTGACTGAAATAAAAGAATAGAATCAAAATTTGTTTGGTCTGTGATGAGTCGTTTATTGTTCTCTACAATAATACATATACAGGGCAAAACAATCTTAATTTCAGTGTAAATTAATGATGTAAATAATTGTTAGTTTGAGTCATATTGAGCTATTTATATTGGTCCACATTCTCACAACAACTTAGTCCATTTGAATTGTAGTCCATGTAGTCACTAATAAGGAGAGTGTGCAGTGTGTTAACTCTTATCATGAGCTGTTCACACACAATGTAACATGTAACCCAGAATATGAAGACTACCTGCTCTTAACATGTTTTTTTTGACATCATATCACTGTAAAATTAGTCAACTAGTCAACATCTTAACTGTCAAATGCGAATTCACAATGTAACCTCGAGTTAAATCAGTGTAAGTTAACCGTGCTTCGTAGTACAGGCTCCTGGAGACACAAGGGGAAAACTAAAGCAGTTACTAGGGAGAACACCAGGCCTGACAGGAGTCAAGCGTACCTCGCAGATCAAGAGTTCCGGTGAACTGGTCCGGTGGGGCTTTAAAATATTTTCAGTTTTTACTGAACTCATCTTTTTTCATGTTAGGTGATGAGCAAAAGCTGAGTAAAATCCCTTAAATGATTTGTATATGTCATGATATACAATGCCTAACTTGCTCCAGGACAGGTTAAGTTTGGGATTTCCATCCATTAACAACTTGTAAGCTTCTCACTGACAGAGGTGGACCCCTCTTGATCACTTCTCTCCTCTTGTCATTTGTAGTATCTGTTATAAGAAGAACATCACTTTTAATTATTCCAAAAATGGCTAATATTGGTTTGATTCATCGGCCCCTGCCTCTACACTTCACACGGCTTCCACACTCTCTGCTCACTGCTCCTATGGCATCCAGCACATATCCAGCACACAGCTCCAGCCTGTCTATTTCAGCCATCCAGGTTAAAACAGAACTGAGTAGGATCAGTGTTAGGAAGGCAGCAAGTCCAGATGGCATCAGTTCTAGGGTTGTCAAGTCCTGCATGGATCAACTGTGTGGGGTAATGGTGCACATCTTCAACCTGAGCCTGAAGCTCGGAAGAGTAATACAGCTTTGGAAAATCTCTTATGTGGTACCAGTGCCAAAGACCCCATATCCCAAGGACCTCAACAGCTACAGGCTGGTGCCCCTGACATCCCACCTGATGAAGACCCTGGAATGGTTGGTCCTTGCTCAGCTTCGGCCCCTGGTGAGCTCACCACTAGACCCACTTCAGTTTGCCTACTAGTCTAGCATTGGAGTGGATGATGCCGTCATCCACCTACTATATCTTTCCCTGGGAGCACTGGGAGCACTGTGAGAATTATGTTCTTTGATTTCTCCAGTGCCTTCAACACAATCCTTCCCACAATCCTGAAGGGCAAGCTGGAGTGCACAGGAGTGGACCAACACATCACAACATGAATCCTGAACTACCTCACTAACTGACCATAGTACGTGAGAACCCAGGGCTGTGTGTTGGACAGGGTCATCTGCAGGAGGGAACGGTTCTGGTGCTGTTTCTCTTCACCATCTACACCTCAGACTTCTTCTACAACTGGCAGAACTACCTCCAGATCAACGCTGGAAAAACCAAGGAGCTGGTGGTAGACTTCTGCAGGCCCAAACATCCTCCACTGCAGCCTCTGAACATCCAGGGTCTGGACATTGAGACTGTGGAGAGCTACAAGTACCTTGATGTTCATCTGAACAATAAACTTGGCTGGACTGACAACACGAATGCCTTCTACAAAAAAGTGCAGAGCAGGCTGTACCTGCTGCGGAGGCTCAGGTCTTTTGGAGTGCAGGGGCCACTCCTGAAAACCTTTTATGACTCTTTGGTGGCATCAGCCATCTTTCACGATGTGGTCTGCTGGGGCAGCACCATCCCCGCTGGGGATAGAAAGAAGCTGTTCAGGGTGATACAGAGGGCCAGCTCTGTTCTAGGATGCCCTCTGGACTCAGTAGAGGTTGTGAGTGACATGAGAAAGGTGGCTAAGCTGTCTTCCCTGTTGGATCACATCTCCCACCTCATGCAGGAGACTGCATGAGATGAGCAGCTCCTTCAGTGACAAGCTGCTGCACCCACGGTGTGGGAAGGAGAGATTTCGCAGGTCTCTCCTTCCAGCTGCTGTCAAACCGTACAACCAACACCTTGCAGCTGACCACACACACACACACACACACACACACACACACACACACACACACACACACA
>JBBJLS010000002.1:21006566-21027023 GCA_037577275.1 Bryconaethiops microstoma | reverse complement strand
GAGGGTGGGGTGCAGGCCGAGTGTGGTCAGTTTGTGGGTGAGTTTGTGGGGGATGACCGTGTTGAAGGCGGAGCTGTGATCAACAAAGAGTACCCTGATGTAAAAGTCTTTGTTTTCCAGGTGGGAGAGGGAATAGTGAAGGGCAGCAGCGATGGCGTCTGATGTGGACCTGTTGGTCGGGGGGTGGGGGTGCAGATTGTCTTGGATGTTGCACTGGATGTAGGCCAGCACCACTCTCTCAAAACACTGCAATGATTGGAGTGAGTGCTACTGGTCTGTAGTCATTCAGGCAGGTGGCTGGGCTTTTCTTGGGGAGGGGGACAATGGCTGTGGTCTTAAAGCATGTGGTAACGGTGCTCTGGCTGAGGGAAAGGTTAAAGATGGTGGTGAGAACATCGGCCAGCTCGTTGGCACATGCTTTAAGGGCCCGCCCCGGGATGTTCCTCAGTGATTTCTGTACCTGGTCTATTAAAACTGCTGGCAGGGGGTTGGGCGGCGGTCTGGTGATCTTCTGTCTGTACTGCCTCTTGGCCGCTGTGATGGCTTTCCTCAATCCGTACTTCGCAGCCTTGTACTCTGTCTCACTGCCTGATCTGAATGCAAGAGAGCGAGTACGCAGCATATGTCGTACTTGGCTGTTGATCCAGGGCTTCTCACTTGTGTGGTAGGAACTTTCTTACTTGTGTGGTAGGCACAATATTGTCAACACAGGTTTTGATGTACCCAGTCACGTACTCAGCACAGTCCTGTATGTTGACAGAACAGTCCTCCATGGTGGCTGCAGGTTTAAAAACAGTTCTGCAGGATGCTCTCAGTCTCTGGTGTCCAGTGTTTGGTGACAGAGTTTGATTGTTTCAGTCTCTGTCTGCAAGCCGGGTATATGAACAGAGAGATGTGGTCTGACTGTCCAAAGTGGCGAAACAGTCACAACCCTGTATGAACCGCGGACACGATGCAACCCTGTATGAACCGCGTATGTTACTGTAGACATAGTCCAAGGTGTTCTTGTCACGGGTGGGAACGTCCAGTGCAGAGGATACTGGATATATATTAACAGTTTGTTAAAGGTACTAGTCTGTAGTTTGTTAGGTATACAAATGCTGTGAGCAATAGAAAGCAGGCCACATTCTGAATCAACAATCCACAACAAAATTAAACCCAACAAATGAAATCTAAGCTAAATGGCAGGGACTAAAATGAAAACATGGGGAACCAGAGTTTTGTTGACTGGAAATGTTTTGGGCCAGTAGAGGTGGGTCCTGGGTAGGGATTTATTAGACTGGGGCCCCAGTAGCTAGCAGAGTGTAGAATGAGCTCTCCTTTTCACTTTAAGAGTTTAAAATTGCACACTTGAGTGTCACGTGGTGAATTCTGTCATTATATTGGTATATAATGGTATATAATTTGCTCACTCCTGAATCATTTTTTTTATTCCTTTTCAATGATTTTTCTTGAGACCCAGTTCACATGTTTTTTCCCTTCTCTAGTTACTTGGGTTCCTTGTGGCCATCCTACATCGGATGAGTTCAGTGTGGAAGAACTTGACTGGCCACACAGAGCCCTGACCTCAACCCCATCTAGCACCTTTGACATGAACTGGAATGGAAATTGTGAGCCAGACCTTCTCGTCCAACATCAGTGTCTGACCTCATAAATGCTTTACAGAATGAATTGACACAAATTCCCACAGGAACTCCAAAATCTTGTGGAAAGCCTTCCAAGAAGGGTGGAAGCTGTTACAGCTGCAAAGGATGGACTGACTCCATATTAAAGTGTATATATTTGAATGCAATGCCATTAAAGTCCCTACTGGTGTAATGGTCAGGTGACCCCAAGCTTTTGTCCATATAGTGTAGCTATGCAAAGATTTACCTTACCCCCACTCATATTATTCTAATTTCTGTTCACACTTGATAGTTGTGGTAAACTGTATCAAACTCACATATTTTAAGTGATTCTGGTTGTAAATGTGAACATTATTTATATATAATACTGTTGCACATTTGACCATTAAAAGAGTACAACATCTATGTTAATGCATCCTACTTGCTCTTAAATTGTTTAATTCTCGTGTTAAGGTTCTCACCTCCTTTGTTATTTTTGAGTCAGACAACCACTCACCCACACATACACACACACACACACACACACACACACACACATGCTGAGCTCATCCATAATGCTCAGATTCAGTCTGCTCTACACAGCCTGTGTTACACTCCAACAAGTCTTGATTGGCAGGCAAGCTGATCTTTACTCTTCTTAGTCACTGGAGTGGTCCATTTATACCCTGCTTAATGTACATGTATGCAAGTTAATGCACATGTTTCAACACAGGCTTCATATTTGATGAGAATAGTTTGTGCTAATGGAACACATTTATGGATATCTAATTTTTCATGGCTTTGTAGACTGACTGTGAGGGAGGCTCCTCCTTGTAAGCTACATGCTCTGCTTCTCTTTTGTGCACTTTGCCTCTGTCACAGCCCACCTACACCAGGTTTGAAGTTATTCTGAAGAAGTTTTTCACTGTCATTTCAACCATATACACACAATACACAGAGAAACGAAACAACACTCCTCCATGACCATGGTGCAACAAAAGAACAGAACCGGAACACCACAAGACTACAAGTGCATGTTTTTGGTGATGTTGAAGATCCAGAGGTTATTAGAAGAACTGTGCTTCATCATTTTAAAAATTATGCCAGTTAAGACACCTTTGTGAGATAACAGACCAACAAACGAACGTAACAGTCTTATAAGTAAGAATAAAGGTGCTGGGTGGTCATTAAGAAGTAGGCACAGGTAAGTGGGCGGTGAGGGGTACAGCCAGAGCTGGGGGAGACATCTAGAACCCAGATTCACTGTGGAAACTGCCAAAATGTCTCTGACACAGAGTAAGTCGTATTGTTGCTGCTTTTTTCTGGCTATGAATAAATGTACTATTTTGAACACAAAGTGAATCGTTCGTTCCACTCACTGACTCACTCAATCCGGCTCGAATGAATCGGCTCTTTGAATAGAATTGGAGAATCGAGAACTCGAACTTGCCACCACTGTAAATTGCCCCTGTGTGGAAGAGGAGCAGCCCACCCCGCCCTCGCTCGAGAGACGGAAGACGACCTTCGGCGTCACGCGAGTTGCCGGGAGGAGGAAGAAGAAGCAGAGGAAGAGGGAGAGGAGGAGGAGAGCGAGCAGCTCTCAGTATGGTCTCTGCTTGACCGCTAGCGTCGCTCACTCGTTCCGCCAGGGCAGCTCCCCCCAAAAAACGCACAGGTAGGCCGGTCCCCACGCCTCACAAGAACAAACACACACACACACACATACATACAGTAGAGCAGCAGCCTTGCCTTCAGCTGCGGAGTGGCTCTATTCTGCAGAGCGCGCAGGGTGCCGGGCGCAGGGAGCCCAGTGCGTTGTAGTGTAATGTAGTGCATGCATGTGTGTGTGTCTGTGTGTGTGTGTGTGATGCAGTACCGTAAGCAGGTGAGGCATGTGCAGCTGCAGCTGCAGGACACGAACTGACCGGTTTGTGCAGCCTTGCATTCTCAAGATAACGTGTGCAGAATTTTTTCTGCACGTTCTGCAAATGCTAGGCAACCCCGAGCTCCGTGTTTCCCTATATCAGATCCAGCCTTCAGCGTGGCCACAACAAAGGCCATCGCCTCTCTCTCCGCCGCACGCTCGGTAGGTTAACGCAGCATCCGGAGCGACCACCAGCCGGTGTCATTAATCCCTATTCTTCCGAAACGCTGAGCATCCATCCACTGACAGCCTTATACACAGTGTAGCACAGTCCCCACCATCCAACGCCTCTTTCTTCTCCTCTATAGCTTCAGGTAGTCTTTCGTCAAGACATCGATCCTTCTGAGGTGTTAAAGTCCCAGAGGTAAATCCTGTTTTAATCATTTTTGCGTTGTGCACTATATTGTTGCAGTTAAACCTGCACCATTTGCATGCTTTCTCCTGTATTCCAGGGTAATACACACTGCAGCAGTTTCTAGAAAAAAAGATTAAACACATCTTCATTGCACCATCACTGCAGCTGACATGCATAAGGCTCTACCTAACGCAGAAGTGTAACTGAATTACCAGACTGAAAATTGGGTTTGTGGCATTAAACAATAGACATAATAGATCTGATAAACTGAAGATGTACATACGGTCTAATAAACCACACTACACACACTATAGAAAGTACTGTGTGTTGAGATTATTAGGGCATCTCTGCATGAAGTGATTTCAGTACTACACGCTCACGTTTCCTTTTCAGATCTTGCAGGTGAATTGTTAGAAATACTCTGATATGGGTATAAGGTGCATTTTCTCCTTCTTTGGTTGTCTGAGGCCTTTGCAGATGTTTCTGCTACCCACACATTTTCCTAAATATAGATCCATACATCAACACATAGGGCAGCGTGGCTAAGGATAAGGGAGTGGAAAATTACATACACTCCCCTGAGTGCTGGTGTGTACTAGAGGCTCTTCAATGGGACGCACATCCAAGGTGTCTACTGGCTAATCTTTAGTTTTACAAAGATGCGACAGAGCACCATTCATTAGTTTACTTTTATGTGCCTAGCAAACCTCCATGGCCAGCTTAGCAGCAACATTGCAGGACTACCTTCGTTTCCTGCCAGCGTTATGAATGTGCATACCGTTTTTTTCTCTGGGTTTGGCCTCGTAGTGTTGTTGGAAGGATTTTGTCTAGACGTGAAGTGGCAGTGTGTTTCGGGTTGTGCTTGTGTGAAAGGGAAATGAGCACGCCAGTTATAGATTGGTCTTGACCAATTGGTATTTTAGACTCATAGTTTTACAAATGGTATAATGGAATGGGACTAGGCTCCACCTGGCCCTAAAGAGTTCTCTGACGAGGGAGCTTTTATGCAATATTGATTATGGCTTTCGAAGATGTGCCTAATCAGTACATGCCTTATCCCTTCTTATGGT
The DNA here is from genome assembly GCA_037577275.1 of Bryconaethiops microstoma. NCBI lineage: Eukaryota > Metazoa > Chordata > Actinopteri > Characiformes > Alestidae > Bryconaethiops > Bryconaethiops microstoma. Next base: position 21,022,070 of record JBBJLS010000002.1, on the reverse strand, counting down.
CTAATGTGTTATTATTAAATTGGTTAGAAGAATAGAGAGGAAGGACATAATATATGTCCTTTTAGACTGTAAAAAAAAGCCCCCATCCAGAATCCCAAACTTATAACCCTCAACTCCTCTTCAGGTACACAGCCTAATGAAATATTTTATTTTATTTATTTATTAAATTAATGAATGCACCATCATAATTAAATAGGCCCTATTGATTGATCAAATGTGAATGCTGGACCTATTCTGATATGGTCCCTCTCATTTCCAGATAATGACTCAGTTATTATGTTATTCAGTTATTAACTCATTCTTTTAATTGCATTTTGAGTCAGCCTTGATCTTTATCATAGTAGATTCCTACAGTCTTTGTCTAGGTCACTTCAGCAGCTTGAGGGCAATGAGTTGAGTGCTAAATGCTTCAAAGCACCAGCTGTCCTGTTAGAACACAGCAGTCTACCTATTGCACCATCAAGTCTTGCAGTTCAGCCCATGTGAGTGAATGTGTGTGATCATATTCTCCAGTGGCCTGATCATTTTAAGTCAGAAGTAAGTGTACCCCCTTTGTTTAGTCTGCAAAAGATATGCTGAAAATGATTTCAGCTCATGCAACCAATTGCATCAGTTACTTCTTAAGTAAAAGTGGATTAAGGGGGTTTCAGCGAGGCCCAAACCACCACAAAGTCCCATTCTTTTAATGATAGATGGTTGTTAAGAATCACTGTTTATGTCTGTAAATAAAATAGGATAATTTAGGTTTTGTTTTCAATGTTAGGTTATTTGTGATTCGAAATGTTGTCCAGATAGCAGGATGCAGCATCAGAGACGAGTATGTTGAAAGCACTTACACACATTTGGAGTTACTGAGTGCTTGTTTCAGCATGGTCAGGTTACACTACCACAGAAAACAAGTGCTTTTAGTGTTTCCTCGCCCCTCTGGGCATTCATGGATGTTTTGTTATTCCTGAACTTTTCTAATTTAGATATCATCATTTAAAAAGACTGTATTTAACGGTTAGAAGTTACAGTCATTGTTAGTCCAAAGAAGTAAGTGAATTATTTCACATTTGCAGCAAGTGGTGACATTCGTTTGAGCTTTTGAAATGCAAACTTTCAGTAAATCCCATAGTTGAGTTTCTAAGTTGAAATGGAAATATTTTATTATAGTTAGAACTGAATGAGAAGTTATTGTTTTACCAACAGTAAAGCTTAATTTATAGCCAGATCCGGCACGTCCCTCCTCATTCACGTTGCAGACGCTAGTTCATGCAATTCACCTGACAATCTGCAAAGTGGTAATAAGGCTTTCAAATAGATTGTATGAAAACAAATGGATTTAGGAAGGGTTTTGTTCCAGGCCATTATATACCGTTTTCATTCGTTTTGTTATGTACATACCAAAGCAATATCATAATTACTACCACTTTTGTTAGAGAATGTGTGGATTATCTGTGTCAGCTGTTATATTTTTATTATATCATTATTAATACATTTTATTATAATATTATATATTATTATTTTAGCCATTATCACAAATAGATGTACTGCATTTTTGTACGAAACCCTTTATTTACACTATAACGTTAACACTCCGTGCAATATTGTATAGGTTCCCCTCGTGCCCCCAAAACAGCACAGACCCATCAAGGCATGTACTCCACAAGACCTCTGAAGGTGTGCTGATGTTTCTGGCACCAAGACATTACCAGCAGACTCTTTAACTTCTGTAAGTTGGGAGGTGGGACCTACATGGATTGGACTAGTTTGTCCAGCACATCCCACGGACGCTTGATCAGATTGAGATCTGGGGAATTTGGAGGCCAAATCAATGCCATTAACTCTTTGCCATGTTTCTCAAACCATTCCCATTTTGTGGGAATGGTTTGGAAGGGCTAACCTTCGCTCCTTATATACATCAGTGAGTCATGATCACTGGTTCACTGTTGGGCTTGCTTGTACAACTTTTGGTAGGTGGTGACCACTACATTTAACACGCCAGAAACTGTGTTGGAGATGCTCTTATCCAGTCATCTACCCAACACAATTTGGTCCTTCTTGTCAGAGTTGCTCAGATTCTTACGCTCGCCAATTTTACTGCTTCTAACACATCAACTCAAGAAATGACTGTTCCTTTGCTGCCTCATATATTCAATCCCTGGACAGGTGCCACTGAATTGAGCTAATCAGAGTTATACAGTTGACCTGTCACTGGTTTAAATGTTGTTTATATTGAAAATGTAAAAAAACTTGACTTACACAGCATGTGGCATCACCTTGTGAAATTGTACGCACGACTTTTCACTTTCAGCTCCTCTTCAGGCGTGTGTGGCGACAGAGATGGTAATAAAAACAACAGAGATGCTGTTTAACACTCTCAAATGCGTCATTACTGCTGTGACCATTCATCCCTCAGAGCTTATGCTAAGCTAAACTTCTGATGTATGACATCATTCAGTGTATTACTATTAAACTCCTCAGTGGTGAGATCCAGTGTTAAATGGCAGACTCACATTGAGTCATTTTTATGTTCAACTTGTGGGATCTATCACTGCTCAGCCTGGTGTACATTCTTATTTTGCAGAAAGAAAAGCCATTCTGACACTGAAACAAACAGAAAAATCTTGAAGATGTTGATGCAGAAGGTAAATCGAATGTAAATTTGAACAAAGTCCTATGTCTTGACTGGGTCAGGCAGAGGCCACATCAATAATCATTATCACAATGTTCACAACAAAGGTGCAAGTTGCAAGGTCCCAGGCGTGATGATGAAGCGTCCGTGTGCTCTGCTGGCCTCAGCCGGTGCTGTTACTGCATAATGGAGTAGGTGCTAGTGCGCTAACCCATGCATCACTCAGGATGAACTGCTGCAGCCACTAAACTGTTTGAAGGCCCCTGAGTGCACACAGAGGTGCCGTAATCCAGGATGCGTTGGCTCTGGGCTGTCATCACACCTGTTAGGAGGCTCCCAGAGGCTTATATAATCTGTGAATATCACATTTGTACCCTTGAGACCTGTGCAAGGCTGCTAGGTTCTTGGGGGATGTAAAGCATGCGCTTCAGTTTTTTACTGAAGTCAGTATCGTACACCAGACTGTAAGAGCTATGCTTGCTTTGTTTTGAAATAGTTGAATAATATCATACACCAGACTGGAAGAGCTGCATGTTGTGTAAATCCATAATGTGTATTTATAATAGGTCTTTTGTCTTTTAGATGGTAAGTCTTCCCCAATTCTCAGTGGGTTTTGTTGGGTTTTTTGTTTTGAGCTCCACTACAAGTAAGATCATCTGAGCATCTGCTAAGTGAATACATGTAAATGAAAAATGATGCGCGTTAATGATCTGTAACAGTTGTTAGCTTCTGTTATTAAGTTAATAACCGGCTGCTGTTTTGTATCTTTGTGTTGTTAGTATGATGTGTTTCCCCTCAATTTGTTTTCAAGTACATGGTCAGAATAATGTCATTAGACAGAATTATTTAATACACTGAATGCATTCTACTTACGAATGTTCTCTCTACATTTACTTTCAAGACATGCAGTTGTGATTGACTGGAGTTCATTTAAAATGCGATCATATATAAGAATGAGCAGCTAAATGCTTTAAGGTTCATGCTGGGTCAAACAATCATTTGCATATAGTTCTATGGTAGTGTAATCGGTCAGTATTAATCGGCCCTTAAACCACAACATGCTGTTTGGATGGTCACAGCTACAGGAGAGATAAAAATAGAGCTGATCTTGGTTATTAGGCCCTGAAGAATGATTCCTTATATCTCTAAATATCCAGGAAGGAGAGCGCTCACTGTGTTTTTTGTAACACAGCAGCACACAGGAAATAAATGTCTCACTTGAATTTCCGATCTATTATTACCTCCTATTCAGATGTAGAACATCGTTTTCAATTTCAGTGTATATCAACTTAGAATAATTTTTCTCTTTGTTTCTTTGAGAACCTAGAAATTCAGCAATTAAGTGCTAAACGACAGCTAGGCCCTGCTAGCTCTCCTCTGTTGCACATCTTTATATTACACTGTTAGGTCAAAGATCTGAATATAGTGAATAATTTCATTTGAAAACAAAATGAAATGACTGAATTTTATTTTGTCCAAAACATGCTCATGTATTATGCCATTCAAGTTAGATCGGTAACTGATTCCAATAGTGTCTTTTCTATTTGTGTATTAGTTTAAGGATGCCTGGTAATATCAGAATCCTACAGATCTAGGCAGATATTTACATTATAAAAATAAAGTTGTTTAGATTTGTGTCATGTCGGGTGAGGGGTGGACACACTAGCAGGAGACAGCTTAGAAGTAATTATAAGTTTAATAAAGAAAATTCAAGTTCAAGGTGCCGTGCTGGCTTCACAAAACTCAGCAGAGCAAATACACGGTAGCAAATCCAGAGGACCTTCACTCAGGTAGACTCATTCAGGGTACAAGTACAATACAAAGTTCCGGAGGACCTTCACTCCGAGCAAACTCAAAACAAATACTGGAAGGGGGACTCCTACTGGAAGGGGGACTCTCTCAAAACTGTAGCAATCCCTCTGTCGTACAGGGGCCAGTACAAAGACGCCACGCTCCGTGGAGCTCTCTTAATGCAAAGACCTTCACCCTCACGCCTGTAAACACACAGGGGAAAGAGACACACGAGAGGCACAAGTCAAGTACCAAGCTGCAGCTGTTAACAAAGGATCCAGCTGCGTGTTGCACAAACTCTCTTCACTGCCACTTAGAGAGTAAGTTGGAATCACATGGAAAGGCCTTCAAGTGTCTCTGCCTTCTTCCTCTACTAGAGAACACAAAAACATGCAGACAGGAGTAACAACACTTTTCTCTCAAAAACATACCCGAACCAGAACTCAAGGTTGTAACTGGGTGACCGTGCAATGATTCTGCGGCTCGGTTGCCCTTTTAAACCCACGAGCACACGCACACAACCAATCACACGACAGAGACAATCAATTCAGTAACAAACAGTAATCAAACCAAACACAAGACGGGTGGACATGTCGTTAGGTACCTAACAACCCAGCTAAAGAGCTAATGAAGCCCCACTACTTACACCTGGGTTGCCTAGGTACCAAATGACCACACACATAACAAACAATGACATAATGACTCCATGCCCAGAGCTGTGTACCACCTAGTACTCGGGCGACGGGCTTCGTTGGGGGCGTGACTGAGACGGACCAGACATGACAATTTGAAAGTTATTTTAATCTGATTTTTGATGAGACATTTATTATATCTTGAAAGAGCAACCTTTTCAGGCGACGTTGGCTGATGTGCTAGAATATCTGATTTGTATTCACTGTACTCCATTAGTAAACCTATAAAAAATAAATGTTGTCTGTAGTGCTAATCCATGTAGATGTACTCTCAGTCAGTACTGGCATTGACAGATACATACATAAATACTAGATGTAGGCATCGGCACCACCATTCTCTTGTCAGTACACCTTTATCAGTTTATAACGTCTGGATCAGTTGATGTATTTATATATTAATCAACTGCTCCTGTTTGGTCATTGCACATTAAATTTGATTGTAAAAAAGCAAGTAAAATGTCCCACTGCTCTTCCTGCTTTCAGAGACGGCAAAGCATGGAACAGATAGCTTAGTTACCCTGTCAACCAGTCATTAACTAGGCACACGCTATATTAGCCACACGAAATGCCTGGAGCTCTGGAGACAGAGCTGAGTGAGAGCAATAGCTTTATTTAGAGCATGCTGGCATGCCTGTCCTTAGCCTGTGGATGAGCTTTATTTAGCTAACCCCCGCTCTTGGCATTATGGAGAGGCTGTGGAATGCTGAGACAATGGCCTGCTGGAGTCGGGCTAACAATCAGGTATTGCTCTGTATTCCAGGTGCCTTATCTCATCGTCCTTTTCTGCACACTATAAGAGGTTTTCAAGCCAGCATCAGTCACTCCCATAACTAAGCTGTCCTTCTGGTTGTAAGCTGACGACATCACTTCTGAAGATAGAATGGATTGTCAAGGATGCTTTGAGGTGGACACCATAGTGTTTTCAAAAAGCTAGCGCCAGTGGAATTCCACGGCAGCAGGGGAGTCATTTAAAACCATTACCTGAATCTGTGTTCACGTTCGTAGCCTAATTGTTGACGCTAAGATGCCATTAGTACAAGCAACTGGAAAAAACCCTTCTGTGCCTCGTATGTACATAGCAGATGATTTAGGGTGGAACTTTAACTTGATATATGAGCTGCAGTGGAAGTCTCTGGCCTATTTCCTAAGCACACACATTCAAGAGGCCATTAATGAATACATGCATCTTTGGTGACTGACAGTCTGTGCAGCTAATCCTGCTCATGTAAGAATGCAGGGTTGGGCTTTGAACATACTGTAGATAAGCATTCTCTCTACTAAAAGCCCTAAAGTAGGCTGAGTAATAGTAAATGTTTTAACATTACAACACTAACCCCTTCAAGTCAATGAAATTATGATGCATTTTGAAACATGGTATCATGGAGAACGTTCATGGTGTGTTCTCTGCTGTTAAACTATTGTATACGTTTTTGCAAAAGCGTGTCCAGTGCTGCTGATGACTGCTTTCTATAAACTGCGGTGTTAACAAAGAATGATATACTGTTGTCAGCAAACAGAGAAAGCCCTTTGTCACAAAAGGGTCAAATTCGACTGATTCTTCCGTGAGAGAGTAGGCCTATAGTTTCTTATTAGCCTTGTTGAATTCTAGTGTGTGGCCCACATTTTGAAAGACATCTCACTCTACAGATGATTAACTGCCTAGATTTAGATCAACTGCATAACACCTTTTTTTCCATGTCAGGCTGCTGTGCTAACTTTGTGTGTTACTCACCCTGGGCAATTGAGCAGTTGTTATAATATATATATATATATAATACTAGATAATGCTAGATATAATACTAGATAATGCTAGATAATACTTGATAATAGGGGTGGTGTGAGTAAGAGGTGAAACAGGGTGAAACAACATATATTGTTACTATTGATTATAATATTAATGCATTGATATCTGCCTCCAGATGTTCCACAATCAGTAATAAATCTTGGTGCCCCATGGTATACACTATCCAGCATGCGAAGACAATGATGCGAAGCATTCATATACAGTACATCTCCATAGTCCATAATAGGCAAAAAGGTTGTTTCAACCAATTTCTGTTTCACACATTAAGAAAAAACAAGATTTATTTCTAGAGTAAAATCCGAAAAGAAGGCTCAGTTTTTTTACAACATACCAAATATGCTCCTTAAAAGTCAATTGATCATCTATTAAAAATCCTAGTGTTACATCCCTTGAGGCCACTGTTGTGAAGACTTTTATGTTGACTGGGGATGTGGTCTCATCCCTGTGCTCTCAGCTGGCCAGGGATGAGGTATTATTAGGATCATGTGTTTTACGGTATAAATAGCCTGTTTTATGTTTCATGCTTTATCAGTTTACCCTCACACATACCTTGAGTTGTGTCTGTTTAAATTCTCTATTGTTGCTTTGTGTTTTTCGGCCGTCGTGCCATCTACTTTCTGTTTTAGTAAAATAAAAGGGAAAAGAACATGGAAGTTGGCACAGCCCAAATGTGACACCTAGGTATTTAAAAGTAGACAACAACTCTATTTGTCGTCCATCTCTAGTTAGGTTTTTCTCATTCAGTACAGATCTCACAATAATTGCAATAAAATGTGTCAAGTGGGAACTGGGGCCAACTGTCAAAATTCTTATAGGAAAGTCTGTCCAACCTGTCGCCATCTTGATGGTGCCTCTGGGCAGATATGCAAGATCTGAATAGCAAGACCAATAAACCTGAAATTGAAAACCGCATTAAAGTTTCAAAATGTATTTGACATTGGTGGTAAAAGCAAGTCATCTTTATTTTTAGGTTGCTTTTAACCATAGGAGGACCCACACATCAGTTCTTCATGACCACATAATTTACATAGTAATTTCAGAGCTATTACCACGTAATTAGTATTAGTTATTAAATACCTAAGCCTGAATTAAAGAGCAAATTTCCAAAACTCACTCAGTCCATTTTTTGTGATTTTTCAGGTAACACTACTATTGGCATATTTTTACATTACTTCTTTATGTGCGATAGGATAACCGACCAAAACTCACTCAGTCCTTGCATAATACACAGTACAAGATTAGGTGCTACTTACTTACTGGTAGACAGAAGTATGTTTGCAATTTTTATGCAGTTAGCTGTCATCGACTCTATGCCGTGTCATGTAGTAGGATATAAATATTAAACTTGTACATAATTTTGTGACATTGAAAAATGTTTTAAAAATTGTTTTCATTATATTTTTAAACAATTTTGTCCGTACTAAAATGTGTAGGAGTTGCACTTTAGAAACAGGCATTGAAAAATGACAAGTAACCGTAAAATGTCAATTAAAAAAAATATTTCCTGTAAGAATTGCTTTCCAATAGGTAAAACAAGTACAACGCGATTTTCAGAAGAAAAAAAAAAACGAGTGAGTTTTGGAAATGAGCTTCTCAGTTATAAACTGAGGGTTCAAAGGAATTTGGTTCTGTATCCATCATAGTTTGGTGATTTCCCCGCTTAACCACACAACTCATCTGTTAATGGCCAGGCTTGCAAGGTGTTGCACAATAGGGGAACTACCAATCTGTGGGTTGCATGCCCTCTACAAGTGATGATAAAACAGTGGTGAGCATGTTTTTGGGATGAAGCTAGTTTGATAGTGTTGGTTTGTGACTGTTGGTAATGTAGTTTGGATTTTTTTTTGCAAAAACACTGTTTTGGTTCTGTCCAAGTGATTTTGAGTAGCGTAAGCCAGCTCTGAGGCTGCCGACCTTCCTCATACATCATTTGTAGCTCTTCGATGCCTCAGAGGAAGGAGGAGGAAGTGAAACTAAAGGGCTGGTCATACACAGGAAACTGCATTAGCTGTATCTCCACTTTTAATTCAGATGTAGTCAAGCTTGTACGGTTTCTAATGTCAGTAGTTAATTGAGGCTGAAGAGTTGCCTCAGAGTTTTCAGAGAGAGGAACGAACTGACTGGTATGCAATAGTGATTGAGGACTGGGGGTCATCCTGGAAAGCTGTTCTCAGGCTTTTTTTTTTCTTTGGTGGCCTGACCTCCTTCGTACTGCCCTGGGTAATTACGGATCAGAAATCCCCGGCATGTTTACATGAACAAGAGGCACCTGTTGCTTTCCCAGGCGACCGCCAATCAGATCTCTCCGCTCCTGGTAATGTTGCAGTTATTAAGTGCTCCCAAGATGCCTTGTGCTCATGTTGGTACATTAATAGCAGTTTTCCACTTGGGTTAATTGCAGAAGGCAAATGAATCATTTGAAAGAATAGCCTGACCTATAAATATGCTTGTTTGACAGTATCCCTGCTGTGTGTATTTGCTGATGGCATTGAGGGAATGTTGAAAGCTTGGAAAGCGTCGCTTCTATACAGATCCAGTGCTGAAGGGAGAGGCAGAGCTGGTTAGAAATGCAGAAATTAGCTGTTATTTAATCATTTTATGGAACGGAATGATTTTCATTTGTAAATTGAGGGTCGGATTTGAAAACGCTTGTGAATTAGACACATAATGTTCAAATTACCCTCACTTGTGCAGTCGTGCTATAGCCAGTCTAGAGTCAAGCGGTGCGTTTCCACGGCACCAACATTGGTGTTTCCAGAATGGATAGCCTAGAATTCACACACACACACACACACACACTCACACACACATGCAAGCATGTATATGTATATATGTACGTGTTTTTCCTTTCTGTTGCTCCAGCAGTTAGCTTACATTAAGACTGTACTGCTAACTGAGAGAACAGAAGCAAGACATGAGTCACCAGCAGTAGCTCTCTCCTCAGGGCTGTTTATCAAACTGAGAGAGATGACACACACACACACACACACACACACACAAATATAAATATTGGCGCTGTCGTAAAAACCTTAACAACTTAACAAAATGGTTAGTTATTAGAGAACAAAACCATGTTAGCTTTAATGTAAGCGAATATCTTTTGTTCTGTTCATCTTGAAATGTTTCCAAAATGAAGGGGGCAGCAGGAATTTTCAGATTTTATATGAAAATTGTATGAAAATTTTATGTGAATATTATATGAAAATTGTAAAAAGGCTTTGATTAAAGCTGACATGTCTAATGATTGAAAGATATGTTTTTGACTGATTAGCCTAGTTATTGTTTTTTTTTTTTTTAATAGGGATGATACCTGGTATCTGTAAGTCAGTATGAAGCAGTGTTCAGCAGTCTGAACATTCTCCAAAAAGGGGGAGCTATTAGCACTCAGTTCACTTTTATGAGCATCACTGAAAGAGTGGAAACTCTCACCAGCAGAATTTATTTTTGCTATACTTTGCTTGTATACAATTACTTGATTCTGTGATAGTATGCAGAGCTATGCAAGAACACATACATGCTAAAAAACACTCACATTGATGAGAGTGCATGACACACAGTGATATGTGTGTATGTGTAAGGTGACTCCTATGGGATCGAGTGGAAATGGACTTAAAAGCTAGCTGAGTTACTGTCAATGTCTGACCTTTTTTTAAGTGTGTCTGCAAATGTTGCTGTCTGTTTTCCACAATGTTATTCTTGCCTCACGTTCTCTTAGTGCCCTACACTGGTGAAAAATGTTGGGAGAGAATGGTTTCGCCCTTGGCGTGCCTTCCAGACTACTGTAGTTAATCTTGCTGGGCCTAAATTAGCCCCTGCCTTCCAGGTGTGGCCTGTATTCAGACACCATGCATCTGCCCAGGTGCAGCCTACTGACTGAGAGACAGCTCCGCATGAGAATGCAGCACCAAACACACACCTCAGAACAACCACAACTCTCTTTCCTCCTCTTAATGACCTAGCCTTCCTAAAAGCTTTTACAGAGGTACAAAGCACATTTTTGTGATTCAGATGTGTCTTCATAACTTATAGTATGGCAACAGACGGACAAGAGCAAACTATAATTTTTAATATCATTCTATCAAGAGTTCCATCAAGAGTTCACCTTTCTCAACTTTCACCATCAGCTACAGCAGTGAAACTAGCCATATTTTGATTGTGAACTCTTAGAACCAAAGTCCAGATGTACTTGCATGTCCTGTAATAACTTGTAAAAACACACCGTTAGATGCATTAAGAAGCATTTACATGTGTTCAAAACACATTTTAGGGCAGCGGGTGGGCTAGTGGTTAGGGCGTTTGCCCTGCGATCAGAAAGTTGTGGGTTCGAATCCCAAGACTGCTAGTAGCACCATTACTCTTGGGCAAGGTACCGTCCCCACACGCTGCTCCCCGGGTGCTGTGTTCCTGGCTGCCCGCTGCTTCACTTGGTGAATGGGTTAAATACAGAGGAAGAATTTCACACTGTGAGCTGTGTTGTGTTTACGTATGACTAGATAGTCACTTTACACTATATTTCATGCTGTAAATGTATTTTCCACTCTGAAAAACATTCTCAGTGTTTTGAAGAACATTGTAAGATTTTTTGTAGTCTGTTAGGCTGTTAGCTTCAAACCTAGCATTTTCTCCTAAAGGCCCAAACATTGGTCAGTCCTTCTCCTTGTACAGTTTTGCCATTGATTGTGTGAATGATAATCTTTAGCCTTATCCCAAAGTGCATATACCACACGGCAAAGTATACACTTGTAATGTCTGAATATACGGTACTGTGCAAAAGTCTTAGGTACCTGTGAAAATAATAGTTAAAACCAGTATGTGTTTTTTCACATTAATATTACTAAACACAAACAATGGCTGGAGGATGGCTGGCTAGTGTTCTCCTCACTAGCTCACACAATATCAACTACCTTTACAAACAAAACAAATCTTGAAACTTTTAACTGCTTTCTTGTTTCATTTATTCTAATGTTAACTTTCCCAACAGCAAGACACTTTATCACATGCTGAGAAAAATTGCTTTATATAATTTGCATAGGTGCCTAAGACTTTTGCACAGTACTGTATTATCACTTAGATATTTCAGGGGCACATTTCTACATTTTATAACTGTATACGTGACAAAGAATCTCGAACCGTGAAAAAACTAGTGCTCCACTGTTAGCAGTGCATTCGGTACGGTGGTGAAGGGTGTTGATTGGGACGTGGACTCTGTGAACAGAGAACTTTAGACAGACCCTGGATTTGCCCTCAGTCTGGGATTAATGTGGAGGTGTGTATCAGATGAAGGGAATTTAAAATAGACTGGATCAGGGACCTGGAAAGTGGCGGTGCTGAGAGGGCCACAAAGTGTTTAACCCCTTACAGTCACGCGTGTGAAGTTCTTTGAAGCAGGGGGCAACCGGGGAGGAGTGTGTGAAGACGGTACCTTGGTGTGGAGGGGTACCGCAGTGGTGGCACTAACAGTCCTGGGATTTGAACCTACAACATTCCCATTCCAGGAGCAGCTTCCTAACCACTAGGCCACCAGCTACCCCAAAAGAAATGAACATTTAAATAGTTATAGTGTAGTGAATGTTTATGTATGCATGTATTATAATTTCATTTAATTTCTTTTAAAAAATTTGTTCCAAAAAGTCTCCTTTTAATAACAGCAGCTAAATCGATCCTCTCGCCAAAAGCCTCTCCTTGTCGTTGCGTGTTGCTTAACCACAACTAGTTAAACATCCAGAGTAAAAGTGAATGCACTTTTGAGTTGGAGGTCAGTCCTTTTCCCTGTATGGTTTTGCTATTGATTGTGTGAATGAGAAACTTTGGCCGCGTCCCAAATTACACACTGCTATAGAGTATGAAAAAAAGAATGCACCACTGTTAGCAGTGCTTTCAGTACTGTTGTATGTAAAGTAGTGAAGTGTGTTGATGCGGACAATTTTCACAGAGGCCATTAAATGCAGTTTCATTCTTTTCAGGAGGTCCCTCAACAAAGCCTTGAATTTTATGACTAATAACAAAAATATCTGAGGAGTCCATTTCCAAATTTCAATTCCATTGAAATGGCCACTATCAGGCCTACAAAAGAAAGAGAGAAAAATGAAAAAGAAGTCGTAGGTCAGATCTGAGCCCCAAAGCCATCAAAATTTCTAAACTTAATAACTTTTGATGATAATATAAGAATAATTTATAATAATTTACCTTTTATGATCTCACAAAAAACAATGGATTTACATCCATCCTTCTGTTTGGTCTGTAGTAGTTAGAGCCCCACCCATTTGTACTAAAGTTATAAAGATTGTTTAATGTAAACTTCTCATTAAATGCAGCACAATACGGGACAGCCAGTCAGAACAGAGCTCATTTACATATATCAGTTTTATATATATCAGTCCCAAATGCAAAAGTGGAAAAAATAAAAGCAAGAAAAATGTAGGAGACCATGTTGGGAAAAAATGAGACAAAATAAAAGTTTTCATTTTAGATATTTTCATAAATAAATATAAGTATATGACCTGTGCACCAGAACCAGTGCCATATTTAGGTTAATACACTGTGAGAGTATTTCCATTTTTTACTCATGAAATCAAAGCAACTAAGCATGTAATTTGAGCAGGTGGTGTTCAAACTTTTGCACACAATTGTAAAAGCTGCTTAAAATTTGTGCATCTCCAACTCAAAACGTCTTCCTACCTCACTGGACTGTATTCTGTATGTACAGCTGGACTTTTTTTAGACAAGATCTGACCAGTGGTTCTGAGCCTTTATACTGAAGTACACCCCCCCACCAACACCACCCAAAGCCCCCCCACTTCCCAGCTTCAACTGATTAGCATGCTAACCTCTTGCTGAATGCTAATCAGTGCAGAGACACTAGCGTAACTTTGCACAGTCCCTGTTTGGCTCCGTTTAGTCTAGTATGGATTAAGCCATTTTGTGGCTCCAGGCTATGATAAAAGTGAGCAACCTCCCCTTCAGATTGCAGTTTTATATAAGTCATATAAAAAATGATGACGGCTCAAAAAGGTTGCCAACTGTGGTGAAGTGACTGGGGCGGTATTTTCAGACGGCTGGAGTGAGATGAACAGTTCTGCATGTAAAAGTGTGTGTAGTGCTGCTTAAGAAACTTATTTTACATCACAGAGTTTATACCAGCTTGGAGACCTCAAAACAGCTTTATCGCTGCTAACACCTGAGATAAATAAGTTGTGTGAACCAGATAAGTAATTATGCTTTACTAAGTTTTGGCCATGCATTACTTTTATTAAGTCGCTGTCTGGGCTCTGTAATACATACTTCATAACGGATATACAGTATAATGGGTCAGGACATCTCCAGAACAGCAGGCCTTGTGGGAGGTTCCCAGTATGCAGTGGTCAGTATCTACTAAAAGTGGTCCAAGAAAGGATAACCAGTGGCAGGTTCACAGGCACCCAAGGCTCATTGAGCAACTGTAGCACAAATTGCTGAAACTGTTAAATCTGGCTATAAAATATGTTAAAAAAAAAATGTAAAGTGACCATTCTGTCAAACATGAACGAACCACAGCACACAGCGTGAACAGCACGAAATTGTACCTCTGTATTTAACCCATTTACCTAGTGAAGCAGCGGGCAGCCAGGAACAAAACGTCTGGGGAGCAGTGTGTGGGGATGGTACCTTGCTTAAGGGAACATCAGTGGTGCTGCTAGTAGTCTTGGGATTTGAACCCATGACTTTCTGATCGCAGGGTGAATGCCCTAACCACTAGGCCACCAGCTGCCCTTTCTGGGTATGATATGGGGCTGTGTAGCAGCAGACCGGTCAGAGCGCCCATTCTAACCCCTGTCCACTACTGAAATCACTTACAAAAGGCATCAGATCTGGGCGTAGAGCGATGACAGAAGGTGGCCTGGACTGAATCCCATTTCCTTTTACCTTAAAAGAACATGTACAACAGAGGAGCGCAGTTGGAAACCACATGGGCCAGCCCTTAAAATAATAAGATTTACTTTTAGTCAGGCAGCTTTACCATGCTCAAAGTTTCCAAATCTACACGCAGTGTGTTTTGAGCTTCAGAGCGGACGGATGTGAAAGGGACGACTGTTTCCCACAGCAGCGTCCGAGGGCTTTTCCTCACAGCCTTTCTTCTGTTACCAAGCAACAGCTAAAACTGGGCTGAAAACTGGAAATCTTGTTGTCAGGCAGAGGCAGCTCAACTTCTTTTTGCATCACCAAATTTAAGAAATTTCAGCTCACTGCTCTCCTGCTCCAGTACTGTCTGTAACACACCCTCCTCGACTCGCCCTCATCGTTTCTCAGGGGAGGAATCTTTGAGGGCTGCTCCACTACTGTGCAATGCCTTCTACAGACTGATTTCTGCAATCTTATGTGATTATTACACGTCACAGTGTGCCATCTAATAAACTTGGGAACTACATGTGTGTAGATGTACGATGGTGTGTGTGAGGGTGTGTAGATGTATGATGGTGTGTGAGGGTGTGTATGGTGGTGTGTGTGAAGGAGTGTAGATGTATGATGGTGTGTGTGAAGGTGTGTATGGTGGTGTGTGTGAAGGTGTGTAGATGTATGATGGTGTGTGTGAAGGTGTGTAGATGTATGATGGTGTGTGTGAA
>JBBJLS010000002.1:20977984-20997733 GCA_037577275.1 Bryconaethiops microstoma | reverse complement strand
ACGTGCGGGAAAAACTAAACACAGATGTGAAATCAGCATGAAAAACACTACAAAACCCACATAAACTTATCTCTGATGATTTTGACCTCTTGACCTGTGTTATTAAGGTTAAAGTCGCGTTCTATGACGTGAGTTACTTCTCATTAATAAAGAATCATCATGAAATGGGATATTTTTCCTTTTAGAGGGAACTTCCAAATCTTAATGCTGTTTTCTTTCTTTTGCTTTGTGTGCATTGTGGGTAATATAGATCTCCTGCAACTCCTCTCCTTGGTCTTCCCCTCTCTGCAGTAAGAGTCAACCCAATTTGTGGCCCGATGTTTTTGGTGATCGGGTATAATTTTGTTCAGGTGTGGCACAGTTGTACAGAATTAAAGTTTAAGCTTCTGCTTTTGTTTACAGTCTCTGTCTCTCCCTCTTATCTTTCTCTCTCTCTGTCTCTCTGCAACACACACAGACATCATTAAACCCTGTTATAAAACCACAGAAATCAGGGTCAGACAGATTCATGAGGGGCAGCCCAGTCAAAAACCCAAAACGGGTATCGAAGACAAGGCTAGCAGCATAAATCAAAAAGTAATGCAGGTAAAAATACAGAGTCAAGAAATGGCAATGGATGCAAACACTCGTTACGCCATCAGAGGAAATACTTCACAAGGTATCTTAGAAATCCCAGTCTTTCAATAGTGGAAAAACAGAAGGCCCTCCATTAACTCAGTTCAAAGCTCTAGAGCTCCCCTAGTGGTGAGGATTGTGAACAACAGAGCTGAACATCACAGTGAGAGATTTGAGATTTTTTGCTAAATTGTTTCTTTAAGAAATAGACTTACTAAATGTTCATTCGCATTGACTTATGGACACTGGGGGGGGAGATTACACAGATTTTCACACATATAATTTACTAAATTCTTTGAGTAACTATCCACCTTTATTTGCACCTTTATTAGCAAGAGTAAAAAATGAGTCTTTTTTCCATTCATTCAGAAAAGAAAAGGTGCAAACAGAGATAGACCAATGGATTGGACAGTGGACTGACAGAGCCAACATGCCCTACATGGTTGCCGTGACTCATGAGATGCAGAGGAAGGGCAACATTCTTGTTGCTCGAGGGGCACAAACGAATTGTCAAATGATGTAGTTATTGTTCATTAGATCAGTAATAAACTAGTAATTATTATGAAGAATCCATAGTTAGTACGTAGTTTCGCTAGATATGTAGATATGCACAATTCAGTAGTTACTTTTGCTTAACAAGTAACTACTCATTAGTTCACTGTCACCTATTGACTAACTTCACAGAACTCCGTGGTAGCTAATAGTTGGCCTGTCGGTGTTACTGCAGTACTTCTTATTTGTTAGTTCTTAGTTACTCATTAACTATGAAAATATTGCCAATATTGCCGGTGTTGCCAAAGCAGCAGCACACGTGATCACTTGACTGAAGTTTAATAACAACTGATTAAACATGTAGAGCAAGGTGAGCTTTACTTGTTTGGAATGAAAACCTACAGCCACACACGCCCTTTACAAAAAAGACTGGACACCACTGAATTATATCTGACAGATGTTGTTTCAAAATGCATTAAAGGCCATTTTTGTGGATTTATTTTTTCATGATATACTCTGATCAGTCAGAGCATTAAAATCATTGACAGTGGAAGTGAATAACATTGACTGTTGTTAAAATCGCACCTGTTAAGGGGTGGAATATATTAGGCTGCAACATTTACAGCACTTCTTAAATCAAAGCTAATATTTGTACCCCCTTTGCTGCAGCAAAATATGTACAAAATTAGTGCATTGCACACTTTTCTTTTAAAAGTACTAATATATGAACAAAAGTGCAATAACATTAGATTTACAAACACTTTAAACAAATAAGGAGCTTTTAAACAGCAGTGTTTCCTTTAACACAGTCACACAGCTTCAGTTCAAATATTTCTCGTCAATCTCAATTTAAACATTAATGTAATCATGCCCACTGCAGGGCATTCACTTTGTATCTAGTTTGTTATAGAAAAACAAGTTATTGGGGTTTTTTTTGGTTATTTAAGTTATTTGTCATAAATGGTCAACTTGTTATTGTTCTGTTCTTTTACACTTTTATCATCAGAGTTAAGATTAAGGTCAAGCAGGGCATGGAGAGTTTGAGAGGGGCGTGTGTGGGAGTGTGTGTGTGTGTGTGTGTGAGAGAGTGTGTGTGTGGTGGAGGAATGGGTGAGAGTAAGAGCTCAGTGGGTTAGAGCTGGTTCAGGGTTTTAGTGGCGTGGCCATACAGCAACTTAATTGTTCTAGGAGTAACTTTAATAAAAAGAAGCTGCAGAGCTCAGTCGCTGTCCAATGTCTGCTTTAACCGGCGGATCACTACAATAGTAATAAAAAACTTGTATGGCTGTAGGTAAACAGCATGAAAAGAAATATAACATGTGCATATAATGTAATAAACCTTTTTTTCAATGTATATATCTCTTATGTTTAATAAAAGGGAACAAGCCATTATGTGATATAATACAAGATTATTGTTACACTATTGTAAGCTTGGACTGTGTAAAGTGATATAAAATAACACTGGTAACAAAAATGTACTGTTGTAATAATATAGTGGAATAATAATATAGTGAGATGGTTAATAATGTAGTTTTTTTTTAATTTTGTGTTAAAATTGGTGGCAATCCTTATTTTATTTTATTTGCTTTTACAAAGTAACCTGAGATCACCGTCTCATTTACAGCGGGATCTAATCACATAACATACAATATTACAATTAAGTTTAAACATTTACACACCGCCAAATAAAACATGCCTCTTAATGTGCTTCATCAGCAGTTCATCCCATATTCTCTTGCGATAAATAAATGTTTTGTCAGATTTCTTCATAATCCAATTCAAGTCGTTGGCCGAGTGCACAAGCATGGCCCTCATAGGAGTGTAGTGCTTTGTAGATTTACGACCTCATTTATGAGATATCGCACTGTATCCACACAGATCTAATCCATACTCACTAACATTTGATTGTAGTGACAGGAGTGGGGGTATCTTCGATCACCTGCTTCATCTCATCCATCACTCCTGGTGTACAGGATCACTGACAGCATTCTGCCATAACAGATATTTTTTTTGTTGGACATGATTTCAAAGTGTTGAATAGCGCTCTAACTTTCCCAAATCTGAATGCAACTGGGCATCTGTGGGATGTTCTGGACAAACTAGTTTGATCCATGGAGGCCTCCTTCATCAGTTACAGGAGTTTTGCTAATATCTCAGTGGCACAGCAGACCTCTAAAGATCTTGTGGAGCCCATGACTCGACCAGGGAGACCTACACAAAATTAGTGAGGTGTTTTAGTTTTATAGCTGATTGGGTTATGAAAGACTTCTCTGAAAGAGGCTGTATAAATACATACACTACCACTTGACTACTTTGTCAACACCACTGTCCTCCCATTAAACATTGACTTCGAGATAATGTTTCATTATTCATTAATTATTCCTTAATTATTATTATTTGAAGCGCCATCTGTTGGACAGAAATAAACATTACAGTTAGAAAGATAAGACTGCTGAGGGACAGCCTTCGCATTTAGAGGGAGTTTAACACTGCAGGGTACAGAAGCTGCTCGCTGTTTGCGTTCTTGTCTCAAAAGTCATGTACATTCAGCACCTTTCTGAGTGGGTTGATATCCGGAGTTTGCTGTTGTTTTCGGTTGTTTTTCTGCTTTTCTTTGAGTATGTAAGAAACAGGGCGCCCAAGAACTTCCCTCCTGGTCCACGGACTCTGCCGTTCATCGGAAATCTTCATATGATCGATATGTCTAAGATCCACCTTCAGTTTCAGCAGGTAAATATCAACCCTGGATCCAAACGTTGGTAATTACGCAGTGAAAGTTAACCTGACAATCATTTGGAAACGAGAAAACTATATTGACGCAGTGCCTTCAACAGTAGTTCACATATTTAGTCCTTTAGTAGTGCTCAGTTTATTCATGTTAGTGATGAATTACAGCGTTTGCACAACAGTAACATACACAATGTCGATGCTGTATAGAATGAGTAAAATATTTTATGAAAGTTGATGATTAGATCGGATTTCCATTCTTGCTCCATCTGGCAGTTTGCAGAAAAATATGGCAGTCTTTTCAGCGTTCAGATTTTTGGGCCGAGAGCTGTCATTTTGAACGGACACAAGCTGGTAAAAGAACTGTATGTCAACCAAGGAGAGAACTTCGTTGATCGCCCTTTTCTTCCATTGTTAAAGGACTCTTTTTCAGACAAAGGTAAGACACATTTCCTGTCTTTCATTCAAAACACCTGGTCTGTTCAGGCAGCTGGTGGGCTGGTGATTAGGGAGTTGTCCCTGTGAACAGAAGGTCATGGGTTTGAATCCCAGGACTGCTGGTGGCATCACAAGGTATCGTCCCCACACGCTGTTCCCCATTGGTGGCTGCCCACTGCTTCACTTAGTGAATGGGTTAAATACAGAGGAAGAATTTCACAGTGTTCACGATGTTTTCACAGCTGTTTTTAAGATGCCACTTTAATATTATACTGCCTGTGCTTGCCATCATGTTTTAAACATGCACTGTAGTTCTTATGAGCCAGTGGTCTTTCACACATACTCACACATGCATGAAGAAAGTAAAGGAATGAAATATTAAGACTTGGCCAATGTGTCTGCATGCAGGACTTGTTAGTTCTAGTGGATATTCCTGGAAGCAGCAGAGGAGATTTGCCCTCACGACCCTTCGGAACTTTGGACTCGGAAAAAAAAGCCTGGAACCCTCCATCCATCTAGAGTGTCGCTACCTGAGTGAAGCAATGGCACATGAACAAGGTAGCAAAGTTAAGATTACTGAAATTGTTCAAAGCGCAGGGCTGTCTAGTACTGATTCTGATACTGCTTATCAATATAAGTATCTATCGATACACTTATTGATACTATTCTCCATAATTTGGTGCAACAAATACAGACATCATACATGAAGATGTGACCACATTCAACTATCTAGCTTGTTATTTCTGTAGTGTATTTTATGTGGTGGTGATGTGTAGAGTGCCCCCTTCCCACCCACTGATCCAACCTACCATCAACAATTTGAAAGTGCCAGCTGTGTTTGCATTAAAGTTGAATAAACACTGATAACAGCACTGTTTGTCCTGGAGTCTATCCATGTTTCGAGTTTTCTGACCAGCCAGAAACTGGTACCAATTTAGGACTGTTCTTAATACCCATCCCTACTGTTGGCACTCATTGAAGCTCACCTTAATCAATTGGTGCATGTTATGCTTACACATAAAGATGTAACAGTACCACCAATACCACCCTTATGAAATGGTTTTAAAAAATGGTGTAGAATTTTATAAATGTTAATTCTATTAATAAACAGCCAAAAATGATTAATGAGCCATTATAAAAAGAGCAGCAATGAGATGTCATGCATATGCGTTGAAGCTGTTGGGTATGATGCTAACTGATGGAGAAGACAAAGTAAGATCATTGACCTGCAAGATCTACACTGCTTTAGCAGTTTAGAGGAATTTGAGCTCACTATTTCCCAAACAACAAGTAACTATTGCCCATTTCATTCAGCTGCTTATTAACTGCATATTTAAGGCATTTGTGATCTAATTAATAACCTTAATAAACAATGTTTTTAACTGATTATCAGGTCTCAGTGTTTAGTTTTAGGACTTTTATTTTTAAATTATATGTCTCAGTCACAGTCTCAGGTGTTTTGTGTTTCAGTTCAATGATTTGAGTATTATGATTGGTTAAAGTCTCTGTATGTTTTGTGTTTAAGTTCTTTGAGTTTCAAAAGGCCCTAATGCCTTTTTGTTTCCTGTAGTCTGTGTTTTTGTAATAAAATCCCATCACTTTCTCGCCTCACCTCACTTCCCCGAGCACCCGGACGTGACAATATGTGTATAATATGTATGTGAATATATATGTGTATAATATGTATGTGAAATACACATGTGACAAGCTTGTCACTTAATCATGATTTAAGAGGTATGCTAAAAGTTAGTCTTTGCTGAATCATCCGAGTGTTTGATATGGGTGTTAATGTAACATATTAATTAATGTGATAACGTTGGCTTTTTTTTTTTATTTAAGAAAACTGATGGGTCTGTTTATTTCTAACACGTTTACCCTGAGAATGGAGCATTTGATATAACTTTATTCTCTTTTTTGCCACCACCCTTTTTTGAAACAATTTAACATAATTTATGTGAGCTTCTAAGACAACATGGAGCCCTTGCTATCAATTTCTTGTTTCTACAGCTCCTTTTTGTGTCTTATGATAGCAGGCTTAACTCAGTTGACCCATCTCCTTGTTGTATCTTTTTGTTTATACTTTTATATGCTAATTCTTGTTTTGAAAATTAATTGTAAATGAAAAGTAAAGAATCCCCCCCCAGTCCATACATGAAAATTAAGCTTCATAATCAGTCCATTTTGAATCAGATGCTTTAGTGATATCACAGAAACCAACACAAATACCTACTGCCTTTTCAGCCAACAGCCATTTGCACTAAAATTACAACTAGTGTTTCAGTCCACTGTTTTTTGAATAAGGCAGAATATACAACATGAATGGTCACAAATGTAATTGTAAAAAGTTTTTGGTACAAATCTACACATTTTTGGACCTTAGAGAAAATATAAAAAAAATGTAGAAAATGTAGGATATGAGCCCTCTAATAGTACACGGAGACGGTATTATGTCTTTTAGTATAAGATTCTGAACTGTGATTTATATGAAGTGAATAATAGATGGAATCATATTCACCACTCCTTTTAGACACGTTTACGCGGTGGTTGACACCTGAAGTGTTCTATATGATGGATAGGGAGTGATTTGAGAAATTGCTGCTCTCCGGGATTAATGCTGCTGATAGAGCCAGTCACCAGTAAATGACTCACTCTAATAAGACAGCGAAACTACATCATTTACATCGTCTTCTTTCGTCAGTGCTGCTGGCTTCACAAGTGCTATTGCATTTACTCCTGCCTGTGGTCTAGCTGGTCTGGCTGAATGCTCTGGTGTCTCCATTTGTGCTACTGAAGTACCTGCAAACTTCATTCAGAGGTTTTGCTTAAACGTCAGCCTCTCAGAGCTTCAGTCCTTGGTTCAGCTGGGCTTACGTTGGCATGGCAACCAAAATGTGGTACTGGCATTGGTAGCCAGCTGTGGCAGAAGTAATGAAAGCAGGGGTCGTATATGTACAACATTTTCCAAGTACTGGACCCTTCCTCTGGAATAAAACTTCAAAGTTTTTTTTAAGATCCAGAGCTATATGGTCTGATCTAACATTGTGCTCCAGTCCTATCAATGCTTCAGTGTAACAAAGATTAAACAGCCAAATACTAGAGAAATCTGCCATTATATACACAGGTGGTGTCTGTGGGATTACCATAATGCACCACTGTATTAATGCAATATATCATTGCTATTGCATCTAAACCTAGTATCTCCATTTTTGTTCTCTTTTTTCCATGATTTGGAGTTGTTGGTTGCTATTTACATCGTGTCAAAATTGTATGATAAATGGAACAATAAAAATAGTCCAAAATAATTTAGAATAAACTTCTTTTAATGAACTTACATTAAAAGCTGTTCCTTCTCCTGTGAAGTTTTTTGGAGTTCTCGTTCTAAGAACTGACCAGTACCTTCCCCCCTATTGACATAGACCCTGAACTATTAGACAGGGGGAATGCTGTTTTTGCTTGGTTTGAAAAGCCTACAAGTGTGCCAATGCATTGCCATTCCCAACCTCTCACCTACATCAGCATTCACAGTTGAAACAAAGACAATGAGAAGGGTGTTTCGTAAGCTGGACCAGAGAAAACCAAAGCAGCAGGACCAGACAATCTATCTTCAGCCTTGCTAAGCCACTGCTCAGACCAACTGGCCCCAGTGTTCGCAAACTTACATAACTCCTCATTCAGCCATCAAAAGCCAACAACCATCATTGCCATTCTCAATACAGCAAAAAATATCTGGCCTCACTGACTACAGGCCTGGGGCCCTGACATCAGTGGCTTTGGAGTCATCAGAGATTGTCTGGCACATATTGAATCAGTTACATCCCCTGAAGGACCCACTAAAATTTGCACATCATTCAAACCGGTCCATTGATGATGTGGCACTGCAAACATACCTATGCAAGAGTTCAGTTCACTGATTTCAGTTTTGCTCTTAATACTATCAACATGTCACTATGACTCTGGATCCTGAATTTACTGAAGCCAAGTGGTCAGATTCAACATCTCTTCCTACCCTCTCTCCGTTATCATGGGGATGCCACAGAAATGCGTTTGGTCTCTGTGCTCTTCTACCTCTCTTCACAGCTGCTTTTAGATCAACGTCAAACGTCCCATTAGGATATTAGCGGACGGTATCACAGTCCCTTGACTGATCTTGAAAGACGCATACAAGCCGGAGGTTGAGAAGGCAGTCAAGTGCTACTGGGAAAATCACAATGACAAAAAGACTACAGAAATGATCAGAACAGTTTACTCAGGTTCAGATCCTCATCAATAGCCAACCTATTACAATAACTGACTCCTTCAAGTTCCTTGACATAGACATGAATAAAAACCTAAAATGAGCCCTCAGCTCCAACAGATTTGTGCAATAATCCCAACTCAGACAACTCAAAAAACACTGAGTCTGGCGGAGTCTGCTGGTCCACTTTTACACACTCATAATCAACAGCATCCTGCCACTATCCATTACTAACTGGCATAGAGAAACGTCTAAACACATAATAAAGAAAAAAATAGAATTGAATAGAATAGTCTTTATTGTCACTGTTGCAGGAACAATGAAAAACATTTTGGTAGCTCTTCGTAGCAGCATAATAATTAAGAAAATAAATAAATAGAAATCTTTAAATGTAAATGTAAAATGTAAACAATACACAGGAAGGGAAAAGAAAAGAAAAAACCCTATATACAATACAAAATGCCGCAGTAGTCAGCCCATATACGATATAAGGTAAAAAAAAAAAACCTGACTTATCGCCAAAGCATAGGATAATGAGATGTATACTTCCCACAAAATCATGGATGACCCTCTCCACTCGGTTCATCCATTTTTTCAGCATTTCCCCTCTGGCGGAATGTACAGGTGACTAGAAGGCAGGACAGAAGGAGCTTCTTCCCCAAAGCCATTCAAATCATCTGACTGCTAAATATACTGCTATACTGCATGGTATATACTCAAAACATTTATAATAAATACAGAATATAAAAAGGAACTGCGTTTATGGCATTTAGCAGACCCTCTTATCCAGAGCAACGTACATCAGTGCTTAAGTAGTCCACGTCTGTTCTTCCAAGCTGTAAAGCTAGACTTAAATCAACATCTGCTTTTAACCGAGTTACTGCCAGCTAAGATACACACCTTAACAAACCCTGTCAACAAGAAAAAAAGTCAGGAGGTTAATACACAAGTGAGAAAAAACAGATTAGACACAGTATGTATCTAATCTGCATGAGCATGTGTATGCATAGGTGGTGACATTTGTTTATTATATCATTAGAGAGGAGAGGTCTAGCCATTCATTTCCAGCAGTACCAAATCACTGAACTGACATCAAGATTCATATGATGTGTTTATGTATGGTATAATGATGAATTGCACGTATGGGTTTGACTCTTTTCCTTTAAAAAAAAAAAACAACTTCAAAAATCACAACCTCTAGAATTATAACAGATGACTGGTACAATATTTTCTGAGCAAGCATATTAAAAACAGAATCAGTAATGAATCATTTCATCAATAAAAGGTGACGTGTATGTCATTTCTCACTGAAAAAGTAGTATGTGACACAAAAGGAATATCGACACTAGTTCGTCTGTTCTTTATGCTTTTCACATATCAAACAAATGCAGTGACAGCCCTGAGTCATCAAAGATTGCAAGTAGATCAAATGGCAAAACATATACTTTTTTTTATTGACCATAAAGGATTAAATCTGTGCAACCAGAATTATCCTCTTGGTTTTTTAAGGATTCAAACTGCTATTTGAAATAAAAAAGTGTTAGGAAATGCACAGTTATTGATAGCGATATTGGGTGAAATCCCCTGTTCTAGTCAAGCATACCAAGGACAGATTCCATGTATGTGCAGATATACTTGGCTAATTAATCATTCTTCTGATTGCTATCCTGATTGTAGGGAGGGCAAGAGTCCTTAAGCACCAGGAGCTTTTCAGAGCACTTGCTGCTGTGACTGTGAAAGAGCACACAGTACTCACAGCTCCACACAAAGAGCTCAGGTGGCTGATATGATACCCACACCAGCGGCCCTCTCTGAGCGAGCACACTCTCACACACTCACAATGGCTCCTTCAGTGGCCTACTTCTTCATGTAACTTTATCATTGTATAACCAACACAGTGTGTATGAGGAGCCTCTTTAGCCATGTCAGAGGCCACTAGTACCCCAGCTGCCTCCATAACAGTCCCTGCAGCAGGAGAGGGGGCGGGCAGCATCTGTAACTCTATCTGCAGTTTACCCAGCACGTTAATGAAGAGCAGACAAACACATCTGTCAGCCGACCCTGATTTCTCAGCTCCGCTGTCTCGTGTTTGCCTCACCACAGCATTGAATAGAGGAGCGATCCATAAGGTTTATGACCATCGCTTGGTCCTGATTGTACTCAGCCCATTAACATTTGCACAATGAGACAGCGCACTGTGTGTGAAAGGAAAAGGGAAACAAACACTGTTTTGGGTCTCTCACAGTGAAGAGATGGGGGCGTGGAGGAGTGGCATTTAAAAAGCGATCAGCCGAAAAGACCTCAATTGTTTTACGTTTGTTTGTTCTTTTGTTATTACATGATGGTAATTAAGGAGAAACAATTACAGAGAACGAAAGGAAAAAAAGCGTCGGATAACCACTGAGGAGAAGGAGCGGGGCAAGACAGAAAGGGATGTAAAGGATAGGAAAGGGATAGAATAGAGAGTAAAAATAAGAGAAAGAGAGACAAGTGATTTGTTGTTTTACTTTTGTAATTGTATAATACTATGTCAGTCTTAATGGTTTTATTTTATTAATATGTTAAAGGAGAACTCTACCACTATTCCAAAATGTATGCATAATTTGTTGTGTGACTGGTTAATTATAGAGAAAATTATATGTTTTTATAAGTGATGTTGATCATTGTAAACAGGTGATTTTCTTTGATGAGTTTTTAGTACATGTAAAGTAAAAATGCATTTTAGGACAAAGCTGTTTCAAAAATATTTTTAAACCGTGTCTCAGACATCAGGCAGCGTAGCATCATTTCGTGTGAGCACAGCACAGTGAGAAGGTCCGGTGTTGGAATCCTGGCCAGGGTGTCCAGGGTCTTTTACATGTTCTCCATGTAACAGCATGGGTTTTGGCCAAGAGCTCCGGTTTCCTCACACAGTCCAAAGACATGTGCATCAGGTGCATTGGAGATGGTAAATTACCCTTAAGTGTGAATGTGTCTGCTCTGCGATGGGCTGGCAACCCTTTCACCCCCTGTGAGCCTGTTTGGTAGAAGCAGCTCAGAAAAGGAATGAATTTCATGTGCAATAGCTTTTAGTTGCAGTAAATGTTCCCAACATTTTGTTCTTGTCATCACCGCTGAGAGCTGTTTTGACATGTCTCTAGAATAGAGTATGTCGCAGTAAACCACCCTGAATTAGTATGTTGTCATCTTAACCATTTCATGATGCATAAATGTTGATACATTGGTTGAATTGCCCTTTAACATAATGCAAAACAGATTATTTACCAAGGCAGCAAATACAGCACATCCTTTTTACAATGACAGTGTGTGTGATGCAATGTTGAGATAAAAAAGAGTAGAATGGCTGTACTTTCTCTCATTACTTTCAGTTGAGAGAGGGAGGATACGATCATTCTGGCAGCTTACTTAAGTGCCACAAACATACCTCATACAGTTAGTCTGTTAGTGATTTAGAAGGAGAGGATTCCTAAATGCACAGAGAAGAAGAAGGATGATGTGGGGACTTAAAAAATGATGGCGGAGCCAAGGGCATCCTTACCGTCTTTGCACTCTCTTTGTAGGCCGCTGGACTGGCCTGTGTCCAAGCCTGTTGTGAATTTCAGACGGTGCGATTTATCGTTTGACTTCACAGGTCGGCCATCTTTATTAAAGTCAAGCATTTGAATGGAGATGAAAGAGCGGACGCACGGGGGCCAGTCGCCCAGAGCTTAATGAAATGTTGTCCTGATTAATTCGCGCGAAGCCGAGGGACACGGACGACAAAGAGG
The DNA here is from genome assembly GCA_037577275.1 of Bryconaethiops microstoma. Taxonomy (NCBI): domain Eukaryota; kingdom Metazoa; phylum Chordata; class Actinopteri; order Characiformes; family Alestidae; genus Bryconaethiops; species Bryconaethiops microstoma. The sequence continues at coordinate 20,985,460 of JBBJLS010000002.1, read as the reverse complement.
ACTTTGTCTGCTTTAATTAGAGGCTTCCAGTACTGCCATCACTTTCACGCTTTGCTGTGTTTGGCCCATCTGCTCTGATTAATTATCATCAGGCACTTTAAGGGGCCAGCACCATGAGGCCCTCTCTGATGGAGAGAGACTTGTTAAATCATGATTTGTCTGCAGACAAGTGGATGTGTCGCTCTCCGTGTCGTGAATAAACGCCTTTCAGTGCCTTAAAGCTCTTCGATGCTCCACCACTGTTCTGAAATGCCAGTGCAGCTGGTCTTGGTTTTAGGCTTTGCTTTGGAGTCACATTCCATGTAATTACATGTAAACAATCAATAGTCTAAGGACTTACATTTACATTCGGTTTACATCCTGTATCAGTAGGTTTGAGGCCATGCTTCTGACTTCCCTCCATTTGTTTTAGTACTTATTTCATATTTATGCACATTCTGGTCCCCATTAGTTTTATTTTTGAACTACGCAGTGCAGCAAATGGATACTACAAATCCTAGGTAAAGCTCTAACACTCCTAAGCAGTCTGTGGACACATGAGTGTCAGAATTTTACACGAGTGTCAGAGTTAAAGAAACCGTTTTTTCGAAACATGGAAGATCAGCCCGCCAATATCACAAACACTGCTCAAGTGGCCCTTATGTTATCAACAGCAAGACTAATATTTACTGTTTTTAGGTATATAATTGTTAATACTTCTATAATACATATGCTGGAGTTTATATAAGCAGTCCACAACCCATGTATGGGAAATGAGCTGTCCAGATTTTGTTGTTCAGGGATTTTATTGGACAGTAGCCGTGGGAACATTATAGATAATAGGTTTGCAATGTGTGTGTGTGTGAGCCTCCATAAAAGATTTGACCAAAGAAAAGGCTATTTCTGGATCTACAGTTCCACTGTGTTGATGATGTCAGAGATTTTTTTTTAAAATTTCCCTTTAAGAAATAAAATAAACATAAACATTTGTTGTTGTTTTTCCCTAACACAACAATGGGAGTGGCGCAGTATAGTACTGAAATGTCAATGCTTCACAACTTTTAATAAGCTATGATTAACAATATTTGACCACTTTTAATGGTCACTAAAATGTTTGAAGAGACTTTTAAGATGTATGTTCCAGGGGCGTAAAGGAGGAATATCTTCTCTGTATCATAAAGGGCTGTGAGCCCATTTCTTTGGCTTGTTGTGACCAGCGGACCCTGGCTGTCCTGAGCATTTGGGCTTGTCTGACATGGCAGAGGAGCTTGTGAGCGCAGTTGCGGTTGTTGATGGCTAGACTCCAGGCTTGCTGTGTGCCACCCACTGGGTGGGTGACATTTACTCTGACTGATCTGGCGGCCTCGTAGCCTGTCATCCTGCTTCCCTCGACCCGCCCAATCGCTCCTGGACCTCTTCAAACGCTGACATCAAAGCATCCGGGGCTGAGAGGCCAACAGCCACTTGCATCCCTGTTACCAGAGTAGTCCACTGTGAGACCCGCGCATGATGATGTATTAGGCTAGTGATAAGCGCTACTGTGGCATAAAGCACTGGGTCGATAACTTTGATTTCTACATGATTATGATGCTATAATAATGTCTGAGTGTATCTTCAAACCTGCTTTAGAGGGTGGGTGTGAGAATATGTTTGTAATCAATTATATATTTGTAATCAGTTGTCAGTGCTGAAAGAACATCTGCCTCCTACACACTGTTATTTATTGTTGTTATACTGCTGCATACTGCAGCAATAAATAATAAACTTAAATCTTAAAATTGCATATTATACTCACTTGACCTATGCTTCTCACACATAGCTGGTATAAAAGACTACAGTAATTAAAACAGGAGCACACCGCAAGTATCAGAAAAGCAGTGGAGCTTTACTTTTGGATTTAAACACACTTCACTTCATGGAAAAACAAACTAAACCAAAAAATAGTGTGGTTATGGTGGGGACATGCCCATCACTGTGGTTGCTTTGTTGCCTTTGTGATGCTGTAGTGATTTTCCAAACACATATACAGTCAAATGTCTAGGCAAACCTACTCGTGAATAGATAGTTATTTTTACTAATTTACTCATTTAGGAAGGATTGTGAATATATTGCGAATGTTAAAATAACACTTTTTAGATTTTTCAGAGTAGCTCATTTTACTTGATGCAGCTTCAGACACTCTAAGTATTTTATTAAGAGTAATTACCCCATATGTTTATCTCACTGGCTTTAGGAAATTCCATATATGAGAGCTATAAATAAAATACTTAAAAAGGTGCCAGAGGTGAGCAAGAACATATAAGAATCATTTTGGTTCCCCAAAACTGAAAAAAGGAGAACCATTTAAATACTTAAACAACCTTCATATAAAATAAACGTTCTTTACCAATTTAAGGGTTCTTTCGATGCCCTTTACATTGTGGGGAGGTTCTTTTAACTATAAAAAGATTTTTTACACTCACACATCTTACTCAACAAGCATCCATCGAAAGGTTCTTTAAGGAACTGCCAATGTCTCTTCTGTGGTATTGTATGTACTTCATCTTCACTAGTTTTTCACAGATTTCTTTAAAATGAGATAATGATAGGCTGTATTTAGCCCAGTATGTCTAATATTGAAGTCATGGACCTCTATCTTTTGGGTCTAGTTTCATCCATAGGGCTCTGTGGATATTTCATAGTCAAAATGTTAAATATGTGCTACTGACTGTATGATTGTGTTTGTGCTTTTGTGGGTAGGTTCTGGCTGAGGAGGAAAAGAGCTCCACAGAAGGTCTGGAAGATGAAGACTGGGAGAGGGCTCTGTCTGTGGAGCGTTTCGGGGACATCATTACTGAGTCGGGCACCAATGGTTCAGACAAAATGGGCCGCAGCTATAACGAGAAGGACTTTGAATGTGAGTGTAGCAGATACAGGCCACTTGGAAAGGAGTTCCTCCAGTTTTTGAAGATTTCTGCATAATTAAATGATTAAATGCCATTTATTTGTAGCGTTTTTATGGAAACAGTCCTTGCTGAGTCAGAATTGTTGTTGGAGTTTTGTGCTTCTAAAAGCTGCCTCACAGAAAGTTATTACTCTAAATGGTTATAAATATGCTGCTGAATACCTACAACTATGTTTGATGATTTTGACTTTTTGATGATTTTGACTTTTTGACACATTTCAAAAGTCATGTCATAGGGGGACATGCAGAAAGTTGGTCACTGAAGAAAACACGGTTTTCCTCAATTTTACCACTATCAGCATAACTTATGAAACTCAGAAGACATGTGTAGTAGTTTTAGATTGTAAAATGGCTATATTTACAACCCTAAATCAGAAAGAAGTTGTGCAAGCCGGGGTTTGTGTCTCGGTGTCGTTCCGGTTGAGGGGGGCGGGGTGTGTGTGGTATGAAGTCACAAATTAGCTACGCATTTACGCTGGGAAGACCGACAACTCGTGCGCATTTTGCATACCACTCACGCCTATGCGTGCTTGCATACCACTTATGTCAGCCCCTGATTATATACCAGGATGGTGGCATGCTTAGTCACAGCGGCCTCTCTGGGTGGAACACGTTCCTGCAGTGTTTTCAGTCGGCTATCATACCAAACCTTCATGCCAGAAAAATTTGTAAACATGTCTATCACCGTCAGACCCTGCTTCCGTTAGGATATCTACAAAAAAATAATCTTGAAAAGCTCTGAACATGCTGGACTGTGTTTTCACAAATACTGTTGGTGCACACCAAGCTGAGACCACTTCAGCTACTCAAAACACATCTCTGTAATGCTGATCTTAGCCATTAGACTGCTCGTCAAACATACCAAGTGCAGTCGAAAGCAGATGAAGGCGGGGTCCCAAGACCTATCTGTGCTCTTCAGGACTGTTTTGCGCATACTGTCTGGGAGGCTGTGGCTCTACCAACCTGGAGGAGTACACAGCATCGGTGACTGGCTACATCAGTAAGCACATTAATCATGTGTCTGTTTCCAAGACCATGCCCCGACCACAAACCGTGAGTGACTGCAGAGGTGTGCATGCTGCTGAGAACCCAAGACACCTTTAGGTCAGGTGATAAGGCCGCCCTGAGAACAGCAAGGACCAACCTATCCTGGACTCGTCATGAGGCACCTAAAATCACTGCCACCCTCAGTAGACCCAGCTGCATCCCACCCACACAATAGATGATGCCATTACCACCACACCACCTGGCTGTCAGGACAGCAATGCACAGTTCAAAACCACATCATCCAGTTTGTGGATGACATGACCATGATGGCTTTGATCAGTGGGAGTGATGGGGTGGCATACAGAGAAGAGGTGCAACAGAGTGGTGCAGAGACAACAACCCATCTCTGAATGTAGACAAAACAAATGAGATGGTTGTTGACTTCAGGACGGCGCAATGTGATCAGTTTCCACTGAACATCAATGGCTTCTCAGTCAACTTCATCCAGAGCACCAAGTTCACATTGTGGAGATCCTCACATGGACCCTCCACACCAGCTCCATTGCCGAAAAGGCCCAGCTGCATCTCTACTTCCTGAGAAGACTGAAGAGAGCGCACCCCCTCTGCCAAAACTCACCACATTCTACAGAGGGACTAAAGAAAGTATCCTGTGTATTTGCACCAAGGCAAGGAAATAGTTCCATTTTGGACGACAAGAGCCTACAGAGGATAGTGAGAACAGCTGAGATCATCAGGTCTCTCTCCCTCTGTAATGGACATTTACATCACACACTGCACACCCCTCACACAACCCACACACCCCTCACACACTCTTTTCTCCCTCCTTCCATCTGGCTGAAGGTTCTATAGCATAAAAGCCTCCACTACCAAAACGGGAAACAGTTTCTTCCCTAAGGCCATCAATCTCCTCAGTCAGAACTGAATCATAAACTAAACCCCACACTCCCACCCAAACAAACAACCCCCTGAACTGAACTCCTTCTTTTTCCTAACACTATGCAAATACACACTGAACTGTTCTGCCTGAAACTCACACCTCAACTGTCACTGTAAGTACTTATTATATACTGCACATTCTCTGTCCTGCCATTATTTGCACAACTATAATTCACTGCTTTCTTCCTCTTTATTTTTTTTAAAACAGGAGCACACCGTTTTTTTTTTTTTGCAGTATGACATAATGTTGTATGAATTCAAACTTGTAATGTATCTGCTTTGCAACTGCACTAAATCTTGATTTGTCCTTTATTGTTGATCTTGTCTTTTTCTTGCACTCTCTGTTGCTCTCTTTGCACTCTGAATATTTTGTGTCTGTCTGCATTTATGTTGTGTTGTGGCATTCTGTTTTTGTGGCATTCTATTTAACTTTACATGACTTGATGTGGTACAAAAGCGTTATCCACAAACACAAAAGCCTGGGTCTTTGAGGAGCAAAGATAGACACAGGATCTCCAGTTTGTTGACAAATGCATGAGAAAATTATTGAAATGTCAATCAGGCGCCACTGCATCAAGAACCATCATTCATCAATAGCGGTAGAACCACAAGGGCAAGAGATTACTTTGGCAAACCTCTGTCAAGCACTACAATACGGAGCTACATTCACAAATGCCACTAAACCTTTACTGTGCCAAAAAGAATCCTGCTGTTAACCATGTCCAGAAGCAGTGTCGACTTCTCTGGGCTCTGAGGCATCTAGGAAATGTATTGTGGTCAGATGAATCAGTATTCTTTTTGCAAGAAATGGACGCAGTGTGCTCTAGACCACAAATGAAATGGACTATTCAGACAGTTACTAACAAAAGTCCAAAAGCTAGGTTCTGTTATGGATTGGGGTTGTGTCAGTGCCCTTGGAAAAGGTTGTTTATGCAAATGCTGCCTTCAAGATTATATCTTTCCCAGAGACATCCATTTTTCAACAAGACAGTGCAAAACCAAATTCTGCACACATTAAAAAGGCATGGCTGTGAAAAAAGAAGGTATGGGTATTGGGCTGGCCTTCCTACAGCCCTGACCTGTCACCAGCAGAGAATTTCAATGCGAAAAAAGCGACAATTACGGCCCCATACTGTTGCACACCTAAAAAAAAAAACATGTTTTTTTTCCCATAGCGTTCGAACGTTTTCTGAAGCGGGATTGTACATTGTAGACATCGTGACCCATGGTTCCTACCACCAGCATTCTTAAAGAAATCTGAGCCTGGAATCTTTTCTGTTCTATTACTCATCAAATCACAATGAATGATTTTACTTCTCGAGCACTTCATTATAATAATGTTGCAACTCCTTTTTAAAATTGCTCTTGGTGTGTTAGTGTGTTGTTTGGGATGAGAAAAGTGTGAGGAACTCCTCCTGTCAGGCTGCTTTCACAGTCAAATAGTGTCAGGCTTTGCTTGTTCAGCTCACTTAGAAACTTGCAAATGACCAGCCGTTGTTTTCCATAGTCAGCATCCGTCAAAGAGATTGAGCTCTCTTGAGCATGTTTCCAGCACTTAGCCTCGGCAATGATAGCATTTTAAACCTTTGACCCTAAGTTTTTGCCCTGACAGCTATCCAATCCTTGCATCTGACGCTGCTTTAATGGATGCCCCCCCCTTCTTCTCTATGTCTCTGTCTCTCTCTTTCTCTATTCCACTGCCATCTTCTGGGGCAGCTTCTAAGCCAGTTTTCTCCCAGAGGCCTCATGAATCAAACCCTAATTGTATTTTTACATGTTGTGACAAATGCATGATGCAGGAACCAGGTTATGATTCGCTGGTGATAAAGGAGAGAGAGAGAGAGAGAGAGAGAGAGAGAGAGAGAGAGAGAGAGAGAGAGAATGTGATTTAAATGGTAGACTGCAGCACACTGCTCTGTTTAGACTGTAATGTTGCCTCAAAGACAAAGAAATGAAGAGGATAGAACACTCTCCATGAAGGGCCCATATGGGGTGTGACTGTGACTTCAGAACATTTGTTCTGTTGCTTTCTAATGCTATTCACACTGCTCAATAACAATTCCCCTTTAGCTCTATCTATATAGAGTGTATACACTTTTGCTGTTGCACCTGAGTGCTTGTTTTTTTGAAAGGAATTCTTGGGTTAAGTGTCTTGCTCAGACATCACAAACAGGTCTTATAAGCCATCATTAACCCTGTGATCTTTTGAGCCATAGCTTTAATCCTGCCATCAACAAGTTTAACACTAGGGGATTAAGAAAATCTTCTAAATTACCTGAAGACTTTCTCTTTTCTCAGTAATGTTTCTTTTCTCCCAGAATCTTCTCAAGGAATATAGAATTAGTTTCTTTGCAGTCAGAATTTCATTGGCTTCAGTACGTTTAGCCTATGTGCCTATTGTATGTATTTTATAGTAATAGCTTTTATATCAACAAGTCTCCAAGAATTTTGCAAACTATAGTTCACATAGTCGACTGAAAATAGATTAGCAGACATTTAAAGAGCAAATTTCCAAAACTCACAAAATTTGCATGATTTTTTAGGTAACACTACTATTGGCATATTTTTACATGACCTCTTTATGTGCAATAGTATAACCGACCAAAACT
>JBBJLS010000002.1:20964895-20976615 GCA_037577275.1 Bryconaethiops microstoma | reverse complement strand
TAACACTACTGTCCAGTAGTAAACAGGTTTTAAGTATAATTGTCCCAGGTGCCTAAGACTTTTGCACAGTACTGTATATATATTCTTATATTAATATATCTGGCTGGTTCACTGTCATCTACTTGATTTTAATACATTTTCATGCTATGAATTCAGTTTATATTTAACATCATTTTCAGTGACATTCTAGAAGCGATATTCATTAGGACTTCTTTCTTAATGTTATTCAGTCATTTTACAATCACTTAGAGCTCTGTTCCTCATTTTGGACAGTTTCTGCCTCTCCTTTCTTTCCTTTGTTCCAGCAAATGTCAGGCTCTTTCTAAAGAGCGTATTGAATTCGTTTTAGATTTGTCTGAACCCAAACTGCTTTTATATTGTGTTACAGTTCTTTAAACCATTAACTAACCAGAAATTGGAATCTTCTAATTTAAAATCAACTCAATACTAAAACAAAGTGCTGTAACATATCCATCCTCTTATAAATCTGAACTATGACATGAACCTGGAACTGGTACTTCTAAAAAGAGAATGATATATTTTTTTTCCCTGTACTTCCTGCAGCTGTAGCATCGCTCTTAGTGGGTCGTGAATGGACATTAGTAGTCAATCCATGTCTTTGACTTAAACACAGTGAAGGACAATTTTTAACAGTGCCGTCTTCATAAGCTTGGGTGATATATGAATCCATGGGCGCAGTGTGTGTGTGTGTGTGTGTGTGTGTGTGTGTGTGTGTGTGTGTTCTCATTGGATTTGCACCCATTACACTCACAAAGGAAACGAGTTCTCCAGCATGCCGTGCTGATTGTACTGTTAATAAAGTGTGAAGGTATCTGACAGGTGAATATTCACAGTTAGACGAACAGGCCTGATTTAAATTGCAAATACAAAAAGTTCACCAATTTGGAAGCGCATTCCTTTGAGAAATTAATCATGCTTCTCTCATATGACTAAGGCGTTAGCTCTAATCTTATTCCCAGCCACACTAATGTCTGAGAAACGGCAACAACCTCACAGTAATTAAATTCACCACTCGCTTCGCATATCTTTAAAGAAATAGTGTCCATTTCTCTCAAGCCGCCTTTCTCTCTCCCTCTCTCTCTCTCTCTCTCTCTCTCTCACGCTTTACGATAAGTCGTTCCCCTCTTCATCTATGTCCTCGGCTCAGCTGTAGATTCAAAAAACACACATTCAAGAAGATCCATCACCAGTAATCTCTTTTATGCATGAATTCAATTTCCTCGCTTGGACCATCTCTTGCTTTCTCAATAAATGTGATTCTGCGTTTGCCATTAAATCAATACAGGCAGATGCCGAGTCTCAATTTGCATCACATTGCTTCAGCCGTGATTTCTTAAACTCCTATTAAGATAGTGCACCGATAAACCCCTAGGTGAGTCAACCTTCTGAACAATGATGTGCCAATCACAGACTGCACTAGGTACCTCACCGCAACCTACAGGCGTGCCGTAGAAAGTAGTACAAAAGTACTGTTACTGCAATCTTGCCAATAGACATGAAATCCTCCATTATTTTTTAGTCGCTGGCATGCCATGTATGGAGTTCTAAAGCATTTTCATCAATGGAAAAAGTGAATGGCAATTTAAAAAATGTCCTCCATCATACCCTGTGTGTGAGTTTTGAGATTGATAAGTAGTTGGAACACAAACATTGCTGCATATATGCTACAAGCAAGCTAACACCCCAACATATTTGTCATTATGTTTTGTGAGGGTAAGGCTAAAATTAGATTTACTCTCAAAATTTGTCCAATTTTTCCAGTTGTGTTTAGACTGGCTATCCCCATGACTGTGTGTACACATTTCCGAGTACCAAATATTTGTTCATCCAGCTAAATCCTGGGTAATACCAGCTGCAATCACATATGAATTGAAGAGTTCATGACGCTGAATTGAAGAAAAGTTATAAGATGTTTTAAAAAGTTATCCAGGAGTTTAATTTGATGCATACAGAGCCTTAAATTATATTCATGTGTTGCCAGTAGATGTGCCACATTGTTTTCTCTGGGTCTGTTTTTGTGGTAGCACCATTTACCTTCAAGCAAAAAGAATGGTTTGTGATTGATTGGTATCTATGTCAGTCAAGTGGCCAAGCTAATCATCAAAAATGGGTCAGCCTGTATGGGAAAAAGATCCTATTTAAACTTCTTAATGACATAATTGAACACATTTTGAGGAAAAGTCAAAATAAGATAAAATGTGTTTTTAAAAGTGGTTGGTTAATAAGCACAACAGAGTAATTTTAAAAAAACTATATATTTTTTTCTATATAGGAAAAAATGGTTTGGACTTTGTCCAGGCAATAGTGAGCAAGATGACGACCTTAGAGATATACATAAACTAGACTATTGACAGTGCTCTTCTGAAGAACGTAAAAATAGAACCAAATGGAAATTTCCTGCACATTCTGTGTACATCACTGTCTGACTTTGCAATTTTTGGACATTCAGAATCAAGAATGGAAATCAATGGATATGTTAGCAAATAGCAGTGTAAAGGAAGAAGAAATGATACTTTTCCCTGCACTTTAGCACTTATTTGGTTCATTATACCCAATTTCCTCCTTTCATTCCCATTATAAATATAGCTAAAAGACGAAGCATAGACATGTCAGCAAAGTGGCTTCAGCACTTAGCAATTATCTGCTATCTACTGTAAACGACATATGCATCTATGTGATTGCTACTGGTCTTTTTACACACCTTACTTCAAGAAGAGACTAAAGATGAAGGCTTTAAATCAGCTTCATTCAAAACCGTCTTTACTCTCGCAGTCAGATTACAGGCATTGTGGCATGTGTGAAAGGTTCTACATTTTCTTTTAGCTTAACATGTGGCATATTATTATACAGCTTTAAAAGTGTGTGTTTTCCGGGCCTTCAAGGTATAGCAGTGGTCAGACTGTATCAGTATTGATCACTGCCTAAAAGGCAAACACTAGTCAAGCAGATTATCACTTGACTAAGAGATCCGGATAAGAAATACTAATTTGCACACACACCACAGTAAGTGTGGACTGATATAAAATATCTATTAAATGTACGTACAGCTCCAGAAAAAAAATTATAATAAGAAACTACTGCAATTTCTTTTTAAAATCAGCATCTCTATGAGTATGACAACCATTCCATGCCAGTGTCTTAAATTCCTACTAGAAGTACGTCAAAGGTAATTATTGCCATTTTGAGTGAACAAGAGATTTGTTTTCTTTGAATTATTCAAGTTCTGTAAACACTGCATCATTTCACTGATTTTGATGTACAGTATTGTCATTTCCTTTAAAGATGTTTTGTCAGCAGTTCTGAAAAACTAAGGCAAAGATGTTCAGTTCAATACTTAAAAGGTGAAAAGATAAAACCTGAGAAACCGAACATTTTTGCAGTGGTCTCTTATTTATTTCCGGAGCTATATATTTATATATATATATATTTTTGGGGGGTCTCCACTCCCTTTTAATATTTGTTGTATTTAGTGATCTAGAGTGATCACACTTGGTAAACACATAGGGATACTATACACTTTGTTATATACATTACATACTCATGTCTTTCAATTCAACAGAAATACACTGTGCTCTGGGATAACAGCTGTACAGTGAAGCGCTATAAATATATGATGCAACATTATACCATTAAGTAGCTTGACAACATCCACTGGCTTTGCTGAGAGAAGCATGTCAATTCTCTATCCTCTATACTCTAGCTCCCTCTGCTGGATACGGCTCATGTTTGAGATTTTTTTGTTTGATCTGCAGTGTAAGAGGCAGACAGAGAGAAGTTTTTGTATTTTTTCATTTTCTTTAAATGGGAATTTAGCACATTTGTAAGTGTATCTATTAGACTCATTTTACCATCCATAATAGTATTTGAACCATTCATGATATTGTTGTGTGCTGTAGACAGTGTTACCGGTCACAAAACAAGACTGATCTAGGCAGGATTATTTAAGTCTGACATATGCCGTAAATGTAAATGGATTATCTGGTTATTTAAAACAGGTGTATGCTCCAGACGTACAGTGGCCTGGCGTTTTGTGAAAGTCATTTCTGTGCCCTGCAGGTTTAGTCCATCTCTAGAGCCGGCCAGTATGACCACCCGGGGCTGGTTCCGCCGGAAACCTGTTCACCGTTTGACTGGAGCCCAGCGCACCAGCTATGACCTAAGAGAACGCATCTGCATCGGAAGCATGACGACCATGGAGACAGCTGTGTACCAGAAAGTGCCCACAGATGAAGCGGAGGCCCAAATGCTAGCCACTGCTGATCTGGATGACATGAAGAGTAAGAGGAGCTCCCATGTGTCTAGGGAATTAAAATTCCTATCAAGACAGGGTGCACAAGGCACATTTCTGTTCAAAATCGCTTCTGTTTAACAAAATTACTAGTATAGATATTTGCTTTCAAAATGCAATGTTATAGATTGTATCAAGTATAGATATTTGCTTTCAAATACAATGTTAATTTGTTGGTTAATTGTGGCATTAACAAAAAGCTAAAAAAGTCTTTTTTTTCTTTCTCTTCTTACTCTCTGTTTACTTCTTTGGCAGTTCTGGGAATGGTTATTAGAACAGATGACTGGCATGCTGCTTTGGGTGTTTTAGTTTTTATTTCCTTAATCTGTTTCGGTATACTGTGACTGGGATCACGGCATGAGCCAAAGCAGAGCCATAGGCCTGTGTTTTAGTTGGGATATCCTCCAACTACTGATTTGGCCATGTCTTATTTTTGGTCATGTCAGCTGTTTCTCTGCCATAGCCAAAGCCTCACACTGCAAATGATATTTAGCCAAGCGTAAATATCTAGAAACTGGACAGCGAATCTGTTCTTTATCTTTATGTGACCAGTTGTTATTCATCATTTGCTAAACATATTATTCAGCCTAATTCTCAAAATCGTGTTCCTATGTTTAGATCAGATGCTGTTCTCAGGTATAATTTTCCTTTCTAAAACTGTTCATTTTTTATCTTGATTTCTTTTTAATGGCTTTCGGAGGTAGGCATGCTTTGCAGTGTGTTTTCTGGGTTTTCTGCCTAGCTCTATAGTGGACCGCGAGACCCGCTTTGGCAACTCTCTGGCGGGCTGTTTTGAGAGTGCCTGCTGTGTGCATGTCCATACTCATAAACGTGTTTTTACAGAGACGGAGGCCAGCATTGGGCCAGCAGTGGGCCCAACAGTGGGCCAGTGTTAGGCCACTCTTACTCATACTCCATTATAAACTGTAGTAAACAAGTCTGAAGATGTAGAAATGTGGTCAGATCACTGGGACCGAGACATCCACCAGTGAGCCTTCTGTTATTTTTCCAGCAATTATCTTTAATAAAATCAGCTCAATTGAGTATAAAGCATGAGAAAACAAACCCCAGATTGCTCCTCCTGCTCGGCCTGAGGGAACAGTCACTAACCGCCCATCAGTTTCCTTTAAGCTTTAGGAGGACACTGCAGTTTGAGACTTAAAAAGAACAGAATGCCAAATATTGTTGTTATGGATTTGGTTAGAGCTTTAGGGTAATCGCTCTGAAACCAGTAATCATGAGTATATTCCCTTCTCTTCTCAAACGGCATACAGTGCTTATAATGGCATATTTTCCAACGAGTAAAGCTCCTGGTAGAATGCGGTGTAAGGGGGTTTGATCAAATGGAGTCTTTGCTCCTCTATATCTCTCAGCTCTAATCCTTTAAGAAATATGTGGTAACTTTTAAAGCCATTAGAGTAGTTGAACCCCTTCTCCATTCGAGTGCTGGTAGATCTTTGGCAGCCAGTGTATGTAATTTAGTTAACTTCAAACTTTTAGTGACACTTTATTTCAAAATGTAATAATGCTTTACCTGTCATTCCTTAATGGATACCATCTGAATAACGTGAATCTTTAGATTCACAAGTAGTTTTATGGTAAATAAATGTTTATTTAAGTGTTCTGTAGGAGGATGAAGGATGAATCTTTTTTTAGATCAGATTTGAAAATGTGGAAGAACGCAGAGTTTATTGAAAGACCACAATTCTCAGATTGAAGAAACAGATTGAAGAAGCAATTTTAATTACAGCCTACAAGTTTTAAGAGTGGAAGTTTAACCTAATGGTCCGGCCAGCAATGGCTATGGAGGCTTTCAGAAGCAACTAAATACCAATCAAAAGCAATTAAATACTGTACCTGTCAACACAGTCAGGACTAACTGGCCGTCTGAAACACTACGTTTGGCCTTCAAGCCTCAAACCAAAAAGGGTCAAGCAATAGCCAATAACAGTCCTGGGCGGGGTTTCACAAATTGAAGTCTCCGTTTAGTGTGATAACATAAGCCCAAATTCTAACTTCTCTAAGACGAAAAGAGCTAAAGGAAATTCCAACTGGACAGTTGAGCAAGTAAAGTGATGAAGTGGCTTAATGAGAAATTTATAGAACATAACCACATATTAAATTACAGTCAAAAGTCAATTTCATATAATCGCCAAATCATTCAGTGTTAGCTGTGGTTGTAAAAAAAAAACAAAAAAACAATTTTACAGTGTTGTACAAGTGTGATGTTGATGGAGGATGTGTGTGTTATGTGACAAACTGCACGATATTATGGTCAATAAATCTCTGCCCTATTTCCCTATATGAATAAGATAGAAAGAGAGCGAGCGGGGGAGAACACACTTCTAGCGAAGAGAGTTGTAGATAGTGTCCCGAGGCTGTAATTAACATAGCCTCTCTAATCGATTATCCTTCCCAGCACCACAGCCTGTGGCTCTTCCTGCTTTCAGAGAGTAGGAATCATTGACTGCAGTGCTGCAGTGAACAACAGATTTTGGGCCCGGAACAAGCCATTGAATTTTAGTCATGCACTGAGAGGGAGGCCTGTCAACAACCCCCTACGTCTCTCCCATGCTAATGATTTCATGTGGGCTATTTTCATCCCCTGTCTACGTACAGTGTATGTCTAAATGCGCTGCCATTTTTAGACCTATAAAAGCATTAAGATGTGACATATGTTAATATGAGCATTTTCTTATAATGTACATATTTATACCATCTACTTTGTTACTTACATTTTACTTTTACGATAGTTACAATATAATTCTTGGCAGTTACTCAATATGTATTAAGATGCTTTTCAGTTTGAGTTCTGGTTTCAACATTTAGAGGCTATGACATCAATATCTACAATATCAAAATAAGGCCAGTCTCTTTGTTTTGATGAAGTAACTAGTCACACTGGAAATGTCTTGATTTAGGCACATTTTTAAAATGAAGACATGAGTTAATGACATGAGTGTGTGCATATGCCACAGGCTCTGCAGTGTCTAATGGTGTGGCCGGTGTGTAGACTGAGGCAGCACATCTCAGGTATCAGAGTGTCAGAGATGCGAGCATGGAGAGCACTAGAAGCAATCACGGTTGCCAAGGCAACCTTCGATGTAGACGCGACACACTCCAGTGTGTGGCTACATATCGTGCGTCTGGACGTCGTCTGACTAAGTGTGATGTAGGAGATGACGCCTCCGTCTCCTCAATGCTCAGCTGGCGCAGCCTGCACGGCGTGCATTCGTCATAAATCTGGCAACCTGGCATCACCGGCCTTCCTCTGCTGCTGCTTCGGACACTCTATTGCGCTGGTTTTTTGATTAGAAGACACATGGGAACAGTGGACAAAGCTTGAGGCCTGTGATTCATGGCAGTGAGAGTAGGGAGGCAGCTGAGTGAAAACGGGGCAGCGGCACACCCACGAGACAAGCAGCTGAACAATCAATCAGCGACGTAATGGAAACTAGGCAGGGGAGCCAATAGGTTGGGTTAGAGACGAAAAAAGTAGATCAGTCGTTGCCCCGATTTCTCAGAACCGTCCAGCATCCCTGCTGCTTGCTTTTGCATGGAAGAAACAACAACATGTCTCCCAGAGAGCCAAGACCATAACTCAGGAACCCTTAGGCCACATCTGTCCTGCTCATCTGAAAGCAACCCAGGTGGATCTGAGAGATTAAACCTAATGTGGAACAACTGTGGAATGCCCACCTGGAGAAACTTGTGAAGAGTACTTGTGCAGCCTGTCTTTTGCTGTTCTTGATGGTCTCATTTCTTCTTGTTTGAAAGCCACATCTCCCTGTAGAGTGCAGGACATGCTTGGTGTTGTCAAGCTCCCAGTGGAATTGTGGAACCCCACCCACCGGATGTAGAGGATCTAAGAGGCTTAGTCTTCCAACTCTGCTGTTGAAGCCAGGAGCAGCATGCTAAGGGTGACCAGCTCATCTGTCACCTCCAGCTGACAACAGACAGTCAAAACTGCCGGTGGAAACCCTCTTACATATATTGTGCACAACTCTGGAGGCCAAGAGCACCACGCTACACTAACGTTAATTGGCTAAAAGCAGCGGTGTACAAGAGAAGCACATTCTGGATGATCAGGGCATCCCCCCGGACCAGGGTGGGGTGGAGGCATCGGGCGAGGAGATGACAGACGTAGAGCAGGAGCATGCTGGCGCGATGGCAAACAGCCGAGAACACCAGGTAGAGATGGACGCCAGGAATACACACAGTGGGGAGGAAAGGTATCCTTCAGGAGTCTTCCCTGTGGAAGGGTTTGAGGACTTCGATGAGTTTGTGCTGGATTTTGATGACTATGACCTTCTGGAGTCCATCCACAGCCACCTGGGCTCCCCCATTGAAACTATCCGTGAGTATAACATTAACCTCTGTAATGAGAGATTACAGGCCAACCATTGCAGGTTCAGTGTCCTTCACATAGCTGTAAAGTTGTCTTAGCTTCTCTGACCTAACTCTACTAATTTGCTGGGCACAATGTAGCATTCTTATTTCATTTTAGTGCATTTTTTAAGTCAAATTGTAGCAAAGGGACGATTCTCCGCTTTCTATTTTGGTCTTGACAGAATCCAATACCTTTTTCCGTTCTGATGACTGTGGTTACAGCACCATGAAAGCACCCACCACCCTCTGGAGTCCTTACCGACATTGGAAATTGATCAGTGGGAATTTTTAACTGAGCTGTTTCATCGACCCTGTTTGGGAAACACAAGCTAATTAATGTGAACCCCAGTCTTTCCACAAGGCTCAGTGATATTGCAATCGAAGCAGCCAGGGACCCATGGTGATGTGGCATTGGCATGGCGGGCAGTGCTATTGATCGGGCATCCCATTCACAAACAGAGCACACACACACACACACACACACACACACACACACACAAGCCTAGGCCCATCCACTTTAGGCTTCAGCTCACTGAGGCATGAACATGTCCCATTGAGTGATGCTGATATATCTCACCTGTGCATTTCTGAAACCTGTGCAAATCATTAGAAACCTGAAGAAGTGCTGCTCGATAACAATAATAGCCTTTTTCAAGTGTGCATTGTTTAATATTTTCTGTATTTTGACTGTACATTTGCCTGTATATAAGACTTTAGATCTGTCTTGTGTAGCTTGTAATGTTAAGCAAGCTAAATAAACACATAGTTTGAAATTGAATTTGCAGGGCAGACAAATGAGATACCTACAGAAGGCATGCTAAATAAAATATGGCTTTAACAGCGCTATTGGCGACCAGACGTTTCTGGGAACACAGTAGCTTTTGAAGGCCCTCCGGGAGAAGGGAAGGGTCTGTTTGCATCTTTACAAACTGTAATGGCGTACACAAGCATAGTGTGTTTTGCCTTGCTGTCTAGACTGTGTTAATCAGTCCTCAGCCCCCAAGGCTTCTACCTCTCAGCACTAATTTAGCGGTCAAGCTCCTCTCAGGGGTACTTCGGTTTGTGCTGCAGCCACTCTGTTTGGAGCACTACCTTGTCCACTTTTCCTCTCTGTCTCTGTATGACAGTCTACAGAAAACCTCTGTCTAAAACACAGGCACAGAGCACGCATTGTTATTTGTAGTTTGCAGTTTTTTCTCAGATGGTGAATAAAACAATTGCCATGACTCACTTGGAAGACTCAGCCTGTGCTTATGAACATTTCAGTTTTGCTGTGTTATCCTGAGTTAATCATTTGAGTAAAATCAAAAGACAGGTTTCACTGTGCAACACAGTAATTGGTGGACGAAGTACAATGATCCTGTATTTGAAAGAAGTAACCTTATAAGAAATAACCTTATAATACTTGAGTAAAAGTTAGTCCTTAATCTGTATTTCTGTTCTGCTTGTGTTACATGAGTTCCAGTACAAAAGTACTTGCCTTTAAATGTACCCAACAACTCACAGAGCTTTTGACATCCAAGTATATTGCAAGGCATGCATTTTTACTTTTTTATTTTGTACTTTTGTAATTTATTTATCACTTAATGCTTTAAAATGTTAATTATTTTGAATGAAGCAACAGTATACTTTGTTCCTGAACAATACAAATTCTGTGTTGAGGATTCCGGTCACAGTATGTTTGTGTGCAGAGTGTGAGCTAAACTGGTTTATAGGAGTTATAGATCATCAGAGGCCCACTTACAGTTCTAGTAGAGCTGAGACTTGCATACTTTCAGTATGTATATATATATATATATACATACATATATATATACACATATATATATATATATATATATATATACATACATATATATATATACAGTACAAAAGGAGGAAGTAAAGAATGTATAATCAATAAAATAAAAGCCATACAACAGTATAAAACAGTATGAAAAGTACACTATACAAATAATACAAAAATTGTTTGTGTGTATGTATATGAACACTGTGGCTATATACATGTACACACTGGAGTGTCCTCATTGTGACATTGACAGAAACAGTAATAATGCACCAGAAAAATTGCACGCTGCACACAATAATATTTTAAAACACACACACACACACACACACACACACACACACACACACACACGTGTATATACGCACAAACAAACAAATGTGAGCTGCTGGAGGTCAGAGAAATAATCTAATGAATAAGTAAACAAAGTTTCTGTTCCTCATTGGCTGTTGTTGTTGTTTCTGCAGGGGCTTCGGGAAACAAGGATTTCAGTGTCAAGGTAAGACACACACACACACACACACACACACACACACACACACAACACTTGTGATGAGAAACGCTGAATAAGTGATGAGTTCTGCAACACTGTGAAGATGAACAGATAACTGCGTGCGTGTGTGTGTGTGTTATATAAGAGCAGTCAAATCATTGAAACAGCGTGTTGCGATTCATGGCATAGATACAGTAGTTTGTTGCAGTTAATTCACACTGATTTGTGTATTTAACATGATTAATCTCATTTGTCTTATTTGCTCCGATTTGATTCTAAGGGAAGGCTGTGTTCCATTTCTAAAGCTGCGTTGTACAAGTATATAATCTTGATTAGAATGTAAAGTTCAGTCACTTAGCATATATAGATATATATTATATGCCATATATATTTTTAATGTATATATGTATATATATACAAACACAAATATATATATACACAAATATATATATAAAGATGTGTATCATATATATATAAGTATAATTAATTAAATGTACTATATGTATATATACTGCATTTAACTAATTAAATGTACTAAATATACACAAGTGCGACCTCTTTCCTCGTGGAAGTTCAATATTCATTTTAGCTACAATCAAATACCTGGTTTGTCTGGTTTTACTGCATTAGAATAAATTTGGAGCTGCTTATGGAATTGTATAAATACACACAATGACTGGAGACACTGAGCAGAAATCTGAAACCAAACCTGTGTTCTTCTAACCAGCTCACAGAATATCAAC
>JBBJLS010000002.1:20944811-20964795 GCA_037577275.1 Bryconaethiops microstoma | reverse complement strand
TTGTCAATACTAACCAAGTGCATGTTTTATTACAGAGAGAAAAAAATGTCTACTGTTTAATTGGATTTAGTGCAGCACAGCATGTGAAGCATTAAAGAAAATGATTTGTACTTGTTTTTTCATGTGGCATTACTGGTCCTTTTTTGTGTTTTCCAGTTGTCAGATGTCATAAAAATATATGGTGTGTCATGAAAATTATATTTTGCCATTTTGCCCACCCCTGGGTTCTCGAGGGTGTTTAATATGGAGTCGTGGCCTGTTTTGGCCAAACGGCTTAATCATTTAAAAAAATATATCTGTTCTACCGCACAGGCTCAACCAGAGTCCAGCCAAAGTGCAGGGCTACCAAATTGTTAAGAGCTTCTTTGTACATTAAGAAGTATGGTTCATAGCCCATGGACCACAGAGTTTGTGAATATTAGATTGATGGGTGGGATAGAAGAACACAGCTTAGGGTCAGAAGGAGAGAATGAACCTGGAAAAAAAAGTCATTTCATTTCTGTTTACTGCACGTCCTGCGGCTACTGTGACAACCCAGAGCAGCAGGGCCCCACTGCGGCCTGGCAAGGCCCAATCCCCAGGCCCCCACGGCTCTCCACTGGCACACAGAACGGCAACAGAGAGTACAGGGCTCCCATGAATGCACTCCTTCAGTTATCCCAAATTCAATAAAAACCTTGGTCTGTGGGTTGAACTGATACAATATTAAATCATGGTCAGTTTTTTGGAGAGGCCTGTGTGTTTAAGCGCCCAGAATAATTCTCTCTGCCTCGTAGATTCGCCTGGCCAAGACCTTTGGGTTTGTTTAATGTTGAGTTCTTTTTGCTCAGATTAACACTTTTTATTCTAATTAACTCTATTTTCATTTGGGATTTCCTGTACAAGAAATGTTTGTTTAATTTGACCTCTTCTGCAGGTCACAGGTTTGAGGACAACCCAGGGGTAAGACGACATCTGGTCAAAAAGTCATCTCGTTGCCAGGTCACTCGGACCAGCAACAGCTCTTCGCCTCTGTCCAGCCTAAAGAAGAGGAAGAAGATGGACAAAAAGACTCATGAGGTGAGAAGTGTGTATGGATCATGAGGGAGGTGCTATTGGACCTGGATTAGTTTTACCTGAGGAGATTGTGCACAAGTCAACCATAACCATTGAAATCATATAGAGTTGCAGTGGGTATCACTGATTATCTTGCTACAGTGGAACCTGTCAGTGGGTGGCATATATTAGGCAGCAAGTGAACAGTCGATGTGTTGGAAGCAGGAAAAATGGACAAGTGGAAGAATCTCAGTGACTCTGACAAGAGCCAATTTGTGATGGCAAGACATCTGAGTCAGAGTATCTCCAAAACAGGTTTTGTGGATTGTTCCTTGTATGCAGTGGTAGTTACCTATCAAGAGTGGTTCAAAGGAAGGACAACCCATGAAATGGCAGGGTGGCAGGATCATGGGTGCCCAAGGCTTATTGACGCACAAGAAAAGAGAACGTTTGCCTGTCTAGTCCCATCCCACAGAGTATGGGATGCTACTGTAGCACAAATTGCTGAAAAAGTTCATGTTTACTATAATAGGTGAAATGGTGTCAGAACATACAGAGAGTCAAGTATTGCTGTTTATGGGGCTCAGTAACTATAGACTGAGTAGTGTTCCAAAGCTTACCCCTGTCTGCTGCCAAAAGGGCCTAACTGGCCCTGGAACATCAGACCTGAACCATGAAGCAAAGGAAGAAGATGAGTCACATTTTCTTTTAAATCAAATGGACGACCGGATGTGTCGTTTACCTGGAGAAGAGATGGCATTCAGGATGCACGATGGGAAGAAGGCGACCTGGCAGAGGCAGTGTGATGCTCTGGGCAGTGTTCTGCTGGGAAACCCTGGGTCCTAGCATTCACGTTAGCTTGAAATGTGCCCCCTACTTAAACATTGTTGTAGACCATTGTTCCACCACAACTGTGTCAATGGTATTCCCTAAAAGCAGTGACTTCACTTAAAACGCTTATATTAGAGTGTAGACCTCCTCTAGTCAAACCAATTCAACACAAACAAACAAAAACTCAAAGACCAATCTGTGGAGCACCACTGAAATACTGAACATATTTGTTGGAATAAGAAAATGAAAAGGACATAAAAGATATAAATGACTCTATAATGGTGCCACTCTAATATTAACAAGTTTGATCGCTGAACAAAGACTTCACACGGAAAAAAACTTGCCCCAGTGGATCAGTGCATGGGACATGATATGATACTGATATTGCGGGGTGTTTCTGTTTTCATCCTGTCTAGTTTCCTCAAAGCATATGAATTATATTTCGAATGAAGAGAAGTGATAACTGTTCAGATGCTTACTTTCCTACCCCTACTCTCCGATCAGCTCGTTATTGATCTGTCTCTTTAGCAGAGCTTTAATGCTCCTCTAGCAGTGTCTCTTTCTCTCATCAATGGATTAATTGCATGAAATTTGTCTTTAGTTAACTTTAACCTCATTTATCTGTTGCCTGACAGGCCGTTCCTTCGTCAATGCTGCCTATCAGGTTGTCGTAAGCTCTACAGTCAGTGGAGGCTTGCTACTCTTTGTGTGGATTACTTCTTCATAAATAAGCCTTTTCCCCTTAGACGTTTTATGCCACAGTATTTTACCATTTTCAGTTATATCATTTAGGAAGAAACTATATTTTTCCTTTTTTCTGTTAATTTGAAATATTATTTAAAGCTCTTTAAATCCTGCTTTTTTCCAAAGTTAAAAATATGGTGGTTAAAACAATTGACAAAAGTCATTTTATCCCCATGCATTTATTTTATGTGGTAATTGTAGAGTTAATCACTGCTTAAACCTTGTGGGTCGGTTTCCCGTACAGGGATTAAGCCTAGTCCTGGATTATGTAGTGCTGTGAATAGAGATTTTCCACTGAAAAGGAAAGGATAGTCCAAGACTAGGCTTAATCCTTGTCCGCGATAACTGACCCTTTATGTTTAAACCAACTTTGGATTTTCAGTATGTGCTTTTAACAATATTTGGGAAAATAATGAGTAGATAAATCCTATCCATTATACCCAAAGTATTAAAAAACAGGTGATTTATGTGATTTAACAGGAACATACTCTAAGATAACATTGAATTTCACACATCCTGACCCTGGAGGCCTGTAGATAGATGGAGGGAACGTAGAATTCAGCAGGAGGGCAACATGGGGAAGGTCTTATTTTGGAGTTTCGTGGTAAATGGTGTTTCGCGGTTAGCATTTGTAGAAGTGCTTTATGATGTGACTCTGGCACCGTGTGGTTAGGTGTTTGTGGAGCTGAATGAGCTGATCGTGGATAAGAACCAGGAGATGTGCTGGAAGGAGACAGCTCGGTGGATCAAGTTTGAGGAGGATGTAGAGGAGGAGACGGACCGTTGGGGAAAACCCCATGTGGCCTCCCTGTCCTTCCGCAGCCTGCTGGAACTCCGCAGGACCATTACACACGGTGAGTGGACCACACTGACTCTGTGATACAAGTCTCTTTGCACATGATGAGTAACTTGCCTGTGGAATACACCCCGTTCTGCGAAGTGTGCAGAGAGTACCACTGGGCCTGGCCATAACTGTGTTGCCATAACAGGTTTTTAATTCACATGGGACTATGCTCTTACTTTCTGAGATGGCATACGCTACCACTCCGAAGTTGTTCTTAATATTCAATAATGACATTCAATATGAAATTAAACATTACAATTGATCAAATCAAGCTGTTTTTAGACTAAATTATTTCTTAATTTTAATTTCTCTTTATATTCTTAGTGTGCTAGTTGTATGAAACCTATGAAGTAGCTCTAGCATATTGGAATAGTTTCATACATTTTTATGTGCCCGCTTTTAAAATTGAGTAACTACAAATGTATGAAAATGTGTGAGTAAAAAATGATCAAATTGCCAGTTATGTAAGAGTTTTGACTGCTTGACTGCTGGTGTTTCAGCTGCTGCCTGTCAGCATTTATAGAATAAAGTCAAGGACAGATTCAGCCACATCGGAAAAGGAGGAGGCTTGGCTGATGAGCAAATCTAGTCCTTGGTAATGTCAACTGTTTTAGATAAACTGTTTAGACACTATTAAAATATACATAAAATAAAAATGTTCTTGTTGAACAAGAATGACCTTGTGGCACCTGGCATCATTATAAAAAACATTGCCACTGTTTGCCACTGTTGCAGCTTTCACGCAACAAGTAGCAATCATGGCGAAGATGAAGGAGCTTGCTAAAGTTCTCAGGGACGTCGCTGAAACTGAAAAAGCTGTAAATCCAAAGCAGAGATTCTAAACATCCCTGTTGGTGCAATTGGTTAGATGATGTGAAAGTGGAAACGTCATGAAACCAAATGCGATCTTAACTAATCAGAAATTTTAATCTCACACTTTACCAAAAAGAATGATTGTCACAGAAAGTGGATGTCTCAAAGTTGCAATTGCCAGTAACAGCTTTGGGCCATTTTTGATTTGAATATTTTTATTCATGTTTATGAATACCAAGCGGAAGTAAATCTGAAGCTGACATATGCACTGAAAAGAAATCAAACGGCCAAAGGGGAACTGTCTGAATGTTTCTTTCCCCTCCCAGTAAATATAACACAACTGTAGACACGATACTGTTCGTTTTTTTATTCGTTTGCTGATTTAGCAAATCTTGTTGATGAATGCAAAGGCTTCCACATTCTACAGTTGCACAGTTGTTTATTCACAGATGTGAACAAAACTGGCCACGTCTGCACACCCTCAGCCTTTTTGTCTGTTAGTGTGATTCATTGTTGTAGTAAAATAGTCTCTCTACTCATTCAGGTGCCATAATGTTAGACCTCGACCAGACCACACTGCCTGGGATAGCCCACTTGCTGGTGGAGACCATGATCATCTCTGACCAGATCAGAGCTGAGGACCGGGCCAACGTGCTGCGTGCCTTGCTGCTCAAACACAGGTCAGAGAGGCACAAGTCAATACTGCAAACAGGGCAGCCATCAAACTGCCCCGCCGCAGGCCTAACAGCCAGCACCATTTATCACACTCACTGCCTTGATTGGTTTACAGATAGACCGAGCATTGTGATTATACAACAGTACTATGTAAAAGTGTTGAAGGTAAAGAACTGGAGTGACAGTCACAGCTGATTCTGATTACTGCCTCATTTAACAGTCAAAATATTTGAATGCTTAAGACAGAAACTTGTGGATCAGTGTTAGCCCTGTGACTTGGGACCCATACAAGGGGTTTCTCTGCCTTTCACCTTATGACAGCTGGGATGAGCTCCAGTACCCCACACAACCCTGGTTAAAGATAAGTGGTCCATAAAATGGATAGATGGATGCATGGATGGATGGATGGATCAAAGGATGGATGGATGGATCAGTGATGATTCTTCTTTTCTCTGTTCTTTTTACTATTTTCCCCCCTAACCAGTCCTGAATTTATTCTTGCGAATAGGAATTAACTGAGAGTAAACACTTTCTGTTAGGTTAGGCTGTCTATAAAAAGTGTGTGAACTGTGGCTTGTTTGCATTTTCATGCTGGGCTTTTCTGTTTTGGGTTTAGAGCGTCCCTCAGGGCCTTTTGGTGAGGTCAGAACAGCACCCTGCTAAATATTACACAGCCCCCCACCACCAAACAGAATTAATGATTTGTGGGGGAAGCTGTGACCCTTTTAGAGAATATCTTCGTTTTAATAAACAACAGGAAACACAGATGACATATGAGCTTAATCAAAGGTTGTTTACATTATAACGTCTGTATAGGATGACATAGTGTTTTGCTGTTTTCAGTAAAATTGCAGCCCTACAATAACGTCAGCCCCTCTTGAGCTCATGCTCACACATACTCACACTGCTTAATGCTTCATGTTTGAAGTTGATACTTGTTATAAGTATCAACTCCAAACATGTGCGTGTGGTGAACTTCACACACATGTATTTGGGTCGCTCAGTTCTTTGTATCTTTGTTTCTGAAATACCTTGGTGGGGTGGAGAATCCTGGAATCCAGGCTGGAACCCTTACCTTATTTCTGTCCGGGCACTTCTCTTTTTCCAGACATTACACTCATTTACACGTCTGATATGAATGTCCACAATTTCCTAGTTTACTCCAGGGCCAGATGGCAGCACCTGTGGTCATTTAATAAATTTCATGCCAGGTGGCTCTATTGCCCAGTAGTAAAACTGCACAAGCATAGAACAGATATATATATATATATATATATATGTGCACCTACACCCAGAGAGGGCACACCCAACCACCCACCCACCCACCCACACACACACACACACACACAAACATACAAAAACACACACACACACACACATGCATGCATACATTTGTTTATATACCGTGTGAGGGCTCATACATATATCCCATACACAGGTATGTATGTCGATCAGGAATAACATTGAAACCTCCTGCCTAATACTGTATAAGCCCCCTCAGGCCACCAAAACAGCTCTGTCTCATAGAGGAATGGACTCCACAAGACCTCAGAAGGCATACTGTGGTATCTGGCTCCAAGATGTTAGCAGCAGATTCTTGAGGACCCCATGGATCAGAATTGCTTTTCTACAGATGCTTGATTAGTTTGAAATATGGAGAATTTGGAATCCAAGTGAACACTTTGAACTGTTTGTCATGTTCCTCAAATCATTCCTGAGCAATTTGTGCAGTGATGCAAGGTGCATTATCCTGCTGTCATTTATGAATATATATGTACACACACACACATATATAAACGCAGTAATCAAATCTAAATCTAACCTTAACCTAAGCAATCAAAATGTATTTCTTTGCAAGAAAATCAACAAAAACTCACATACACACACCCATGGCTAAGGCTTGAGGAATTGTTAATAATTACAGTGCTCCTCCTGTGCTTTTCCTCACTGGTCAGTAGTGACAGACCCCTCTACAACATTTCCCATCTGCTCAGCTGCGGCTTTCCATGAGAAAATGCATCTAATTAGGCCCTCCATTTCAAGATATGTTTTTATGAAGTGGAAAGAAATACTTCAAGGTGTAGTATAATTTTGCACATTGGTTACTCATTCTTTAAAGATCCTTGAGAAACTCTCTAGAACACAATTTGCTCTCTGTCACACCTTGTCTTTTTTTTTTTTTTTTTTTAACACCTGCATCTGTGCCATTTAAGCGGCTGGCTCGGGCGTAATGAGGGCGTTGATGTCATTGGCTGGACGCAGGCGCAGTGATGACAGCATGTGTATGAGGTGTCCTGGGTGAAAGAACACACTGCTCTGCCTTTTCCTCTCCTGGACAATGTGGCCTTCAAGAAAGAATTATTATTGTTCTTTTTTTATATAAATATTTTTAGCACTTCTCAAGCCCAGTATGCTCATATTTTATGTTTAAATGGTCAGTGATGTTATCAGGCCACACGTTGCTTTCTTATTGCCTTTTGCATTTCTTATTGGTTGCTTTGGTGTGTGTTTCTCCGACTGAGTAGAAAGTGTGGTTTGGTTTGCCGTTTGGATTTAGATATCTTGACATGTGGAGTTCTGTGTTTGGTTTGCAAATACTGAAACCAAAGCTGGAAGGCAGCCTTTTTGGACATTGATAAGTGCGGAAATTGCAGCACCCGAGCACCTAAATCAACAAGACAGCATATTTGTTCTCTCGTCTCTCAGATCAGAACAAATGTTTCCGAATTGGTTTGGGGATTAAACAAAGCATAACACATTACTGAGCACATGTGACAGTGAAACAGTACAGTTTAAAATCTAGTACTGGATGGGTTTTATGTTTTCCCTGCCCTACTTTAAGTCAGAAAGGGTTTTAATTAGTCTGTTAGATGAGGTGTGTTAAAGCAGAGAGGACACAGAAATACGTAGGGCAAGGGTCCTTGTACTGGATGCTGTTTATTAAGTACCCACCTTCGTAACACAAGGTCACTCATAAGACGAGAGGAGGGGAGCAGTGAGTAGCCACAGTACATAAATTAGTTAAATAAACAAACTCCGTAATGCAGACTGGCTTCAAAGAAAGTGTAGCATGTAAACTTGGTATTAAAATACTTCAGATTTAGAATATTGACCATTGTGCTTTGCCCTATTGTGAATCAAAGGTTTATTGAAAATGGAGTTTGACGGTATGTTATGGCTCCGACAAGAGCTGATAACAATGAAACAAACTAAAGGAATGTCAGAAAAACACACAGTTTGACACTTTCCCCAGTTGGCATTCAAAATTTTGCTTCTTCAGTTCACAGCTAGAGCAATGAGGCTAATATTGCTAATGTATTGGCTGATCAACTGCATCAGGGAAACTGTGTATATTAAATTGTTCATCAATGCATTTCTTTAAACATTCCTGTGGAGGATTGCCTCGTAGGAATGGCAAGATGATGAGGGCATGTTAAAAACAGTGTTGGACGGATCTGCCCGAGTGTTGACCCTGTCATCGAGAGTTCACAATTTCGATTCCCCAGTGATGCCTCAGCCATCCGTGAGTTGAAGATGGCTTCATACTCCTCGAAACTCCATCTCCTTCCATCTTTTAGTTCAGTGCTAGTCTGTGCAGGCATCTGTAAGTACGTTGAGCTGCTCGGTGATGCGTTAGCGACAGTTCAAAAGGATGTGGTGTCTGGCTTCATGTAACACGGAGGAAATATTTCCCAGGGTTGGTAGGATCATGTGCTTGGAGGAGTCTAGTGGGTGGAATTGGACATGACTAAAAAATGGGGAGAAAATCATTTAAAAAACAGTACTGGGCAGGGCCATGATTAGAAAAGATTGTCATAGCAGCATGAAAACCTAAAACCAGTGTCTTTTTAATGTGACCTTCTTCTATCCAGTCATCCTAATGATGAGAAAGAAGGCCTCTTCCACCGCAACCATTCGGTCAACAGCTTGGGAAGTTTACGCCACAACCACAACCACGTCCACGACACAAGCTTGCCTCTGGTGTCCGAGGACCACAGTGCGACACACGACACCAAAGCAGAGCACGACAAAGAGGTGTGTATGAGTGTATGAGGAACCTCTCTCGCTCCTGGACGAGAACTGCTTGTAGGTAATAGACCATATTTCAGAAAAGGCATTGTTAAACGTCTGAATGCACAGCCTCCCAAGTGCTGTGGTTGTTCATTTTATGTGGTCGTACAGGGAGGCCTGTGAGTGTTCCCCACATTAGAAAGGCAGGTAATGGCCTTGGCTCACTTTAGCACATGTGCACGATTAAGACTGGCGTGAGTGTACAGGTGCTTCTTGTTAAAGCCTCCTGATACAGTAACTGTGAAGCTTTTAACATTCCCCATGACCAAAAACGTTGGTATATTTAAAACAGCCCATAAATAAGAGTAAGAAAAGGATCACATTAAATTGATTCAAAATGATTTACCATTTGGTGAGTTTTTCACTTGGTTGTGTGTCTCCCGATAAAAGACAGGCTAAAGGGTTCATTAAAATCCAGAGAGCAGTGTCAAACTCACACACAAATACACTCATGGGGCCAAAATGTGGAACAATGATCTCTCACATAGCCGTGGGGAGAGGTTTGCATGCACTGCCTGCCAAAACTCTTCAGCCACAGCTTTGAACTGATGTTTAATGTTAATATGGTTCTGTTTTCTTCTGTTAACAAAAGAAAAACCTTCACCATGGTCCTGCCGAGGCCCATGCTGCAGCCAGATCTATGAAACTGCTGGCAAAAATCCCCAAGGATGCTGAGGCCACGGTGGTTTTAGTGGGTAAGCTAAGGACTGCCTTGCTCCCTCCGCTTTTGTTTCGTTTTCAGGGCCAAAGATTATGTTTAGTCATCGCATCGCAGTTTTCCAGTAACACTTTACTTTGACCTTGCAGGATTATACAATATTTCTAATCAGTGTGTCTGTTTTAGTTAAGAGTTTTGTAGTCTGATTTTTAGACTTAACTTTTAACTCAAGAGAGACTGAAAAAAGAGCATATGCATGTGTGTGTTTTATGTCTCTTTCAACCAGTTACAGTACAGTTATTGTACAGTGCAGTCTGTAGCACAGTCAATAAAACTTGTGTGTGTGTGTGTGTGTGTGTGTGTGCGCGCGTGTGTGTGTGTGTGTGTGTGAAGGCTGTGTGGAGTTTCTGGAGCAGCCTGCCATGGCGTTTGTGAGGCTGAACGAGGCTGTCATGTTAGAGTCGGTTCTGGAGGTTCCAGTTCCAGTGCGGTTCATCTTTGTGCTCCTGGGACCCAGTCAAACCAACATAGACTACCATGAGATCGGACGCTCCTTCTCCACACTCATGTCTGATAAGGTCATTTCTCATTAATGTATAATAGAAAGTCATCGCAGGATTCCAAATATTTAACCTAGTTCTACATGTTAAGATATTGCCTCCCAGTTCAGGGTGATCAAGGTGGTCTTTATCTTTGTCTATGAAGATCTAAGGTCATTATGTATTGTGAATCTATGATGCTCAGAGTAATTATAATTGTCCCATGTCCTGTTTTTTAAATAAAACAGTCTAACAAAGCCGAATTTAGAAATTTTCACTTTCCGCAGATGGAGTCCGTCAGTCCTTCTTTAGTTTAGAACTGGAGCTGCAACACTGCTAAACGCTGGAAGGCAATAGTCACCCAAGTCGTTTCCGTATATTCACTATAATGTCTCTTAACATGCTCCGACTACATCAAAGTCATTAGGAGGGTCTGGAATCTTATTTGTGACTTTCGTAACTACGGAGGCATCTGATCTCAGACCAGTTTTCTCCAGCCAGGCTGTTGTCTAAAATGCCAGGATGTTTTGATCACTTTTATATCTTACACTGCGTTCAAAACCACACTGAGAAGTTTGCACCACCTTAATGAAGACTTGGATGTGGTTTGAGCATCCACTAAGGGGGCTGTATGTTGAGGCCACCAGAGTTGTATAGTATGCAAATGGCAAGATGTGGAATAGAAACTGGCATAAGTAGGCTCCTGTTCCATGCACAAATTAAACCAAACTGTTCCTAATTCAGCACAATTTAAATGCTAGTGGAGACTTTCAGAGACTTCCTTTCTGTACAATATGCTCTACTTCCTTGCTTTTCTTCACTCCTCAGAATTTCCACGAGGTGGCCTACTTCGCTGATGACCGGCAGGATCTCCTAAATGGCATAAATGAGTTTCTGGACTGTAGTATCGTGATCCCTCCCTCTGACGTAGAGGGCAAAGACCTACTCAAGACGGTGGCTTCATTCCAAAAGATGATGCTACGCAAGCGCAAGGAGAGAGAGAATAAGAAGTGCTTGAGCGTTACCATGGGACTTGATCAGGAGACTAAAGGTGAGAGATATTATGTCTCCTTCTTTTACAGAGTTTAGAACAAACGTTATCAGTAAAAGTCTAAACTGAAACAAAACAAAAAAAGGACATGAAACCAGGAGTTTGTCTTACAAAGAACAGTCAATTAACAAAAAATAACACATGCATCAATGGCTAACTCATTTTATGGTTACAACTTTATGGTAACCCACACCCATCAACCCTTGTGTGTACCAAGCACTTGGAATATGAGGAGTTAAAAAGAATAACAGAAGAAATAGTGCTATAGAAATATGTGATCCACTTTGTCGCTATTGGAACAAAATCATGCATCTCCCTTTTTGTAGTGTCTTGAGTGATTTCTAAAATAGCTGCGACCTTTGAATGTCAATTTCATGATGTATAGAATCATAGACGTGTGCAAAATGGAATCATTTAGTATCTTCTGTTAAAAATACTGAATAGGAAATACTGAATGTTAAATAGGAAGAACAATTTTTCCTTGTTCTTCCTATTTAACGTTTAGAGATGCAAGGTTTTGTTTCAACAGCAACAGCTGTAAAAATTGCTTTATACTTTTGATAGCTATGTTTCCCCTGTTAAAATATGTTGTTCGCTACAGTTACTCTAATTGCGGGAACCATAATTAGAACCACTCATTCATATTTATTGGGGGTTTTTTATTATTTTTTTTATTTTAAGCCCAACCAACATTGGGCATTGCAACATTGGGCATTGATTGCATGATTGCATGATTGAGGCCATGATTGGACCTGATTGTTATTTGAAATCCTGTGGTGTTGCCTGGAACAGAACAGAAAACCGCGCTTGATCAAACTAATACTGGTGTGACGGGGCAAATAAGGGGGTGCCGGATGCAGACGCGAGCTGAGTTTATTAAAGTTTACAGGGTTGTTGAACTGGCAGACAAACAGTTCATTGAGTAAAACCAAAAACTGAGAAAACCAAAAGACCAGAGCAAACACCAAAACAGAAACACTGGATGCTGAACACAGGAAAAAAAGAAACAAACAAAAGAAAGACCAAAACCTACATAAACAGAGAACAAACAAGGGGTTTATAGAGCAATGCATGGCAGGGAAAGAGGGAACACTAAAGTCTATATATGTACTGACTGGGAACAAGAAACGGCTGGGGACAGTAAGTCCAAGGAGGAATCACAGAGTACACACAGGTGAGACCAACAGAGGAGGGGGCATGGTGAGGGTGACAATTATTTATTAAATAATTCTATATCAAAGTATCAATACAACTATTTTAAATGAAAAGAAAATGATCTGACTGAAAATGAATGAACATTTGTTGTTTAAAGCATATTGCACTAATTTTAGTTTTTAGCCTGTTCTGTATTGTTACAGCACACAATTTTGGTTAAGAGTGGAATAATAGTATAGCAATATATTGACAGAATGTGTGTTTGCGCTTGCTCAGAAACTGCCACACTGCTCCACTGTTAACACAAAAAGTCCTGAGGCATCATTATAGATCTGCTGCTCTGATTTTCAGTGCTTGCTTTTTGAAACATTTGATGTGTCACTTCAAGCAACATCAATCTGTTTGTATCATAACCGGTAGTATGATTTAATAAATTAGTATAGATGCTGGTGTCTATCCTTCTAAGGGACCCGCATGAAAAGAGTATTAATAGCCCCTATGTCTCCTTTCTATGTCAGATCTAAGTCGAGATGACCAGGAGGAGGAGGATTCTGAGGTGGACCCGCTGAAACGCTCCGGTATTCCATTTGGGGGCCTAATCCATGACATTCGCCGACGCTACCCCCATTACATAAGTGACCTGAAGGACGCGCTGGACTCTCAGTGCATTGCCGCTGTTATTTTTATCTACTTTGCTGCCCTCTCACCCACTATCACTTTTGGAGGACTGCTAGGTACTAGAAAAAAAACAGATTCAAGGTTTAGAATTGCACTTTTTACAGAATTTCTTATTTCAACAAGCTATCAGATAATACACAATGAATCCATGCTTTTAATTATCA
The DNA here is from genome assembly GCA_037577275.1 of Bryconaethiops microstoma. Classification (NCBI taxonomy): domain Eukaryota; kingdom Metazoa; phylum Chordata; class Actinopteri; order Characiformes; family Alestidae; genus Bryconaethiops; species Bryconaethiops microstoma. The sequence goes on along the minus strand of JBBJLS010000002.1, from coordinate 20,951,537 downwards.
TCAGAGGTAACCACGGCTTCTCAGGGTTAAAGTAATATATATATTTAATATAATTTCTTGTCCTTGTTTTTATTATATAAGATAGGACAGACACGTTGTATATTCTGATCTCTTTAGGGGAAAAGACACAAGGTATGATGGGGGTCTCCGAGCTCATTATTTCCACAGCAGCAGTCGGGATACTGTTCTCCCTGCTGGCAGGACAGCCGCTGCTCATTATTGGCTTCTCTGGTCCTCTCCTAGTGTTTGAGGAGGCCTTCTATAAGGTACAGTCCCTCTGAACCTTCAGCTGCCGAGACTAGCAACAGCTCTGTCATTGATGAATTCTCAGTTTTTCCCAGGCTCAAGAGTTGTGAAGGTTTCACACCAAATCACAGTACTCCACACAAAAAGAACTGGACTTACAGTAACCTCTTGGACCTTGCTTTGCTCTGGTGACTCACTCACTGGATGGTATCCATTATTTATTGTCAGTCCAAGGATATTGTTGTGCAGGACTAGCCAGAAGGAATAGCTTGGCAAAAGAATAAAATTCCTCTTACCCCAAATGCTGTGCAAATGCAATGCAGCCAAGACATGCTTTGCTTCCTAATGTAGGTAACAAGTAATAGAAGCTCATACCCTTATATTCAGGCAGCATTGTACGAACTGCATTCTTGAAAGATCACACCTCACTCCAACATTTGAGGGAGTTTTTAAACAGTTCATGCGGTTTCTGGCTCTGTGTCTGTTGTCTGTCTCTGAACTGTGTCTTTTTCCACTTTCTGGACCAGTTCTGCCAGGCGCAGGGCTTCGAGTATCTCACAGGTCGGGTGTGGATCGGCTTCTGGCTCATCTTCATCGTGCTGGTGATAGTAGCAGCCGAGGGCAGCTTCCTTGTGCGCTACATTTCACCCTTCACTCAGGAGATCTTTGCTTTTCTCATCTCTCTCATCTTTATCTGCGAAACCTTCTCCAAGCTCAGCAAGGTAAGGATCCAGTGATCCAGCACCTCCAATCAAAGAAACCAGACAATCAGAGGAAGCCTACATTTATAGAATGGCATGCAGAGTTTAAATGATCATGAACAGTTCCCACTAAATAACAAGCATGAACAGAAACATGGAAATACAACGTAATAGAAACACCATTCTTACATAGCACCCCATAAATACTCTGATTGAAGGAACCGCTCACTAAATAACTTGACTACCATGACTTATTAGCTTCTTCATTTCTGTCACATCATCATAAATATGCATCAGCCCTGTGAATTAATTTTAAAAAGTATCCATATACTCCTCCTAATTGGTGAATGCAAGTATTGTAAAGTGCTCCCACTGCTGACACAAGTGTTCAGTCACACACATATAGCTTCCATAATCTCCATAGAAAGGTATTGTCAATATAATGGGAATAGCTGCACAGAAGCCTAAGATCAGCATTGTGCTTTGGGCTATTGTGATAAGTTGAAGTTCCATGACCCTTAAGTACCTGACCAAAAATCGGTACCTGACCACTATAATGCTCCAGTGGATAAAGGCAGTCCTCATATCAGTGTTGCAGCATCTACTGTAAAAGCTTTCAAAAAGAGTAGAGGATGTTACCACAGTGAATGGCACAAATCCTCTATAAGTAGGTTTAATTTAAAAAAAAACTTTGGGTGAAAAAGCATCTACAAATTTCTGGAGGTATAGTGGACACCAGTGTCTAATGCAGAAATCTTCTTACAGATTGTGTTTAGTAGGTTTGTGGTCTTTCACTTCATATGCAAGCAGTTTTGGCCTTCAGACCTTTGAGCATGATGCTGGTGTAGGTTAATACCAGTAGTATTAGCACTCTACTTTAGTGCTAATAGTTCCTCATCATGGAGAATCTCCCTCGGTGACGTGGGTTAGTAAGTTGCTATGAGGTTCTTTTTATCTTCAAAATACGATCCGAAGTAAATGAGATTCTGTGTTTCAGGTATTTCAGGAGCATCCACTGTTGAGGACCTACCCAGCCTCTCCAGATCCAACAGAGCAAGGACTTCCTGAGGAAGTGTCCAATGAAAGTGTGTTGATCGAAGGCCCTATCCTAAACCAGCCCAACACAGCCCTTCTCTCTCTCGTTCTCATGCTGGGAACCTTCTTCGTGGCCTTCTTTCTCAGAAAGTTCCGCAACAGTCGCTTCCTTGGTGGCAAGGTAGAATGATATTGCATAGGAAGAAACCAGTTTAAAAAATGACATTCGACCAAATTGATCCAATCATACTGCACTTTCTTTGCTTTATTATTTTAATCCAAAGGCCAGGAGAATCATTGGAGACTTTGGTATTCCCATCTCTATCCTGCTGTCTGTGGTAGTGGACATTTGTATTCCTGACACTTACACACAGGTAACTGCAATAGTACCTAAACTCGGTCACTGTCAGAATCAGAAAATATTTTATTCCCCAATACATTGTGATCATAAGATACCCAGGAATATATTGGATTTTTCTTGGTGTAAACGTAACGAACAAATAACATTTTAAAGTGCACATGTAACAGTCAAGGTGCACAAAGGTAAACATGTGTAAGTTTTAAATTGAGAAAAATATTGGTAGGTGTCTGCTTAGTGTGGGATGATAACATCACAGTTATATCATGTACATCTCTCAGAAACAAAATGTGCTCTGATTTCCTGTGCTTGCGCATACTCCTTATTAAATGCTCGCCTATAATTGAAGCCAGCTTTCTTTCGGAGTGCGTATTAGAGTGTGGTTGAAGGCTTGGCATAGTGCAGTGAACAGCGAGGACTGGGATTTGAGCACTTGTGTTTTGTGGTGTTTTGTGGTTGCAGAAACTGAACGTGCCCTCTGGTTTCTCAGTCACATCTCCTGAAAAACGCGGCTGGTTCATCAGCCCGTTTGGAGACAAACAGCCTTTCCCCACGTGGATGATGGGAGCCTCTGTGGTGCCCGCCCTTCTCGTCTTTATCCTCATCTTCATGGAAACACAGATCACCACGTGAGTTCAGCCTCACGCTCAAAACATTGCGTCACTGTCATGAGAAAACTTAATTTATTTATTTATTTATTTATTTTTGAGAAATCACTTTTTTACTCAACATTTGGGCTTCATTTTGCGTGAACCTTTCATGATAAATCGAGCAATAGAAATGATGAATTGAGCAATAAAAATGATGAATGGACCAATAGAAATTCTATTATACTTGGTATCTTGTTATATTAGGTTAGGAGCTTTTTTAGGTTACCGTTAAGTTACCCTTTCAGAGATGCAAGATTTTCTAAAATAACATCTATTATAGAAGTGTTTCTACAATGACAACCAGCTTCACCATTTCCCAGAAAGATGTTCCAAGAACTGTGTTTGCTCTCAGTTAAAGCACATCTCTCTATGTCTTTCTCTCTTGCTCTGCAGACTAATAGTGAGTAAGAAGGAACGCCGTTTAGTGAAAGGTTCAGGCTTCCACTTGGATCTGTTGCTGATCGTCATTCTGGGGGCAATATGCCCACTGTTCGGCCTGCCTTGGCTAACGGCAGCCACTGTCCGCTCGGTGACCCACGTCAACGCTCTGACAGTCATGAGCAAGGCTACTGCCCCTGGAGAGAAGCCCATGATCCAGGAAGTCAAGGAGCAGAGATTGACTGGGATGTGTGTCGCCATACTTGTGGGTAAGAGATAGCTTCAACTGTGTCAATGACAATATATAGATCTTTGATCTGAAACTTTTTAGTCCAGGCTTGTAACTCACTCACTCCCTCACATTTAGCAGGCTAAAGAGTTACCACAAGGGAGCATAAGTACTCAAACAGTTTTTGTTTGCATAATTGAAAGGAAGCAAACTAGCATGAACCCCACACCTGCAGGATCTCACAAATGCACATGTAATTGTATTTGTAGTGTGAATTGATGTGCGTCTGAAAACAAGGACCATAAACCTTAAATATGCCCAAGGATCACTGAATACATTTGACACTGCTGCTGTTGCAGAATGATAAAAACTATTTATTGATAATAGAAATGTTTGTTCCATCTGAGTTTCAAAACAGGTAGTGTGTGGAGATGAACACATGCAAAAAAGCACCAGGGCTGCTAAAGCAGTGTGATATGTCATACGAAGCACATGTTTACACATGTAGAAATTTGATAAAGACAGAGTCTGTCTGTGATGTGTCACAGTTGAACATTTTTTATCTCTTTACCATACCGCAGGCATGTCCATCGTGATGACGGACATCTTGCGACATATTCCTCTGGCTGTGCTGTTTGGAATCTTTCTGTACATGGGCATCACCTCCTTGACCGGCATCCAGTTGTATGAACGCATCACACTTATGGTCACACCTGCAAAACATCACCCCGACCACATCTATGTCACCAAGGTGAGCAGATATGACTGGCTGGCAGAACTAATGCTGCTCTTTGCATGGCTTTGCTAGAAAACCTCATACTGAAAGCTTCTTCAGGAATTAGTATTAAAAATCAAATTTTAAAAGGGTAATTTTTTAAAAGGGGTGAACATTTATTGAACATGTCACTTAAAACATGTTTGTTCTATCCACTAGATGGTGCCCAAGTTCATAGTTTCATTTTTACCCTGTCAGATAAAATCAAGTATACACAAGAGAGTTGCGGATAATTCACATAGACCACGTAGTGATTTCTGGCCGTGTGCAAGTTAAGGAAGTGTTTTTACAGTCATATATAACTCTGATCTCTCCTTAGGTGAAGACATGGCGCATGAACATGTTCACCATCATCCAGCTATTGTGTATAGTGCTGCTGTGGGTGGTGAAGTCCACCGTAGCATCTCTGGCCTTCCCCTTCATCCTAATTATGACCGTACCCCTCCGCAGGCTCATCCTCACCAGGATTTTCGAGGACAGAGAGCTGGCAGCGGTGAGTCCACTCACTGACACGATGCATAAAGCAGCTCAGAGTGACACGTCTACAGGTTCAGGCAAGAAGAGTGTTTCAAACTGTTCATTTGGGCAAATTATGTTTATTTAGACCAGCACACTTCATGAACTTTTGATTGATCAAACTAGCTGTACTAGCTAACTGGGTGTCCTCAAGGAATTAAAAAAAAAACACTGCAACAGTTAATGCAGCTCCCCTTTTTTAAACATACAGTAGTAAGGAGTTTTATAAATATGGAAAGTAATGGTTTAATGTGTGTAAATAAGTCACTGTCAGTTCATCAACGAGTTAAAAAATCGTTGTCAATCTATATGTATTAATTTAGTGTAATTAATTCATTCATTATTGCTTATTTTGTATTATTTTTAATGTTATTCTAAGCATAGAAACACTACTAGATGGATGGCCTGAGATATACTTTACTCAGTTGGTCTTCTCCACACTTATCTAGACTTTTCTGAAAACACGTTATTGCCCCTTTGTTTTCGAAAAACCCTCAATCTGTTCCAATGGCATGTTGAAAATCCCCCTGTCCACACAAGTACACAAAAGTGCAGATCATGACAGGAGTAATACAGCAAAAAACTCAGTCAAATTAATAGAAAATATTACACTCATGTGAGTCCTGAGCAGGACAGCCTGTCACAAGCGGAGCAACACAATGCCTGTGTGTGCATGACAAGAAAATAAAGGCTGACAAAACCAAGGGAAATCCGTATGTATGGACTGATGGTATGATGGTAAAGTGGAGCAAAATTAAATCTATACAATCTAGCCCAGTATAACTGGCACACAGAAACAACCCAGTCATCAGCCGTGTCACACATACACACTTCCCACATGCAAAACAGCAGTGACCACACACAAGTTTCAGAAAGATTCCTTTCACCCATTTAAAATGTCTCTTTGAGATCAATTTCCAAAACCTCTGTTTTTGATCCAGTTTTCAGACAGGGAAAGAATCCAATTCTGGGTCACCTTACCTACCCTGTAAGATTTTTTTGTCCTTTTTTTTTTTTGAAGATACAGACTGAGATTCTGACATTCTGTCTGACCACGTGCCTCTGTTTTCCTTCCTCTCCTCCCGTGTGTGCGTCTCAGCCATTTTGGCTGACTTTATGTCTGCAGGCCCATTTCAGCTTACTAATGCTTTGTTGTTTTGAGGCAGGCAGATTGCACAAGCCCTGTTTTGGGAGTTGTTGCATTGCTCTAAGATTTTGCTGATATGAGGCCTCTGAGGTTTGGGGAACGCTTGTGCTCTTGCTTGCGTCTTTATGCGGACCATTTGATGTAAAATGCCTTTTTTTCACTCTGCAGTTGGATGCCGAAGAAGATACGCCCAATTTTGACGAAGACGGCCGTGATGAGTACAACGAGATTCACATGCTTGTTTAAAAGGGGGCTTTCCAGTCCATCCCTCTGCTACACTAACCGACCAAGCACTAGCCACACTGCTTTGTCTGTGAAGGTGACACTGTCCATGAGGCTTTACAAGGAACTGTGATACTCCACTTATCTTCAGGATGTGAATATTGAAATATTGTATTTATTCTGCGTAAAATGGAGATATTGATGCAGACAATTCACATGATTTAGATACTGTTTGTTGTTGTGTTGATCTTCATATATATATATATATATATATATATATGTGTGTGTATATATATATATATATATATATATATATATATATATGTATGTATGTATGTATGTATATATATATATATATATATATATATACATACAGTACCAGTCAAAAGTTTGGACACACCTTTTCATTCAACGATTTCCTTTGTTTTTATTATTGGCTACCCTGTAGATTCATATTGAAAACATCACC
>JBBJLS010000002.1:20893434-20925356 GCA_037577275.1 Bryconaethiops microstoma | reverse complement strand
ACACACACACACACACACACACACACACACACACACACACGACCCGGATTCAAACCCCCAACCCTGGAGGTGTGAGGAAACAGTGCTACCCACTGCACACCACAGGGGGTCTACATGCAGCATATCTCATATTAAATGTCTTAAAGTTTCTTTGACCAGGTTTCACCAACCCCTGTCCCTGCCTTCCCAGTTAGTGTTTCTATCTGGTTCCCTGTATAACGTGTTTCTCAGTCTCTTTGTCAGGTCTTATGTCGTGTTTTTTTTTCGTTTCACGTTTGTCTGCCAGTTTTCCAGTAGCCTGTTCCTCTGTCTATTTTTATGTTTCAGTGTTTATTCGTTTATGCGCGTGGTTCTTGTAAAGGCCAAGCTCAGTGTTTGTTTCCATCTTTTGCTGTCCCGTGTATCTCAGTAAAGTCCAGCACTCAAACCTACACCCACTTGCGTGTAACCTTGTAGTAATGACATCTAAAGAGACATGTAAAATCACATGTAAAGTCAGTATGAGCAGGAGCTCACTGCGATGGCTTTCCGATATGTGGGGGAAAAAAAAAAACATGCAAAAAGTTGCTGGGATCTATGAGGATGTTTGGAAAGCAGCTTTGCAGCAGATCTCCTCTATAAGAAGGATTATATTATTTAGTTGTTAAACTCAAGATACCTTTCATTACTATTATTTTAACTAATACTATTAATTATTCAATACCTAATAGCTATATTATGCATGACATACAGGTATGAATGGATTAATAATACATAATAGATTTTCACGGTTGTTTCAAACAAAAAAAAAAAACATGAGAAACAAGTGTTCGGAGAAACTGGAACATCACCACCTCCCTCCATAATAATGGAAAACCAGCTTTCTTTAGGGCATTGCAGCTCTGGCCTTTGCAAAATGTTAATTAAATGTGCATTTATCGCATCTCATTAAGCCGCATGCCAAGTGCACAAAAAATACGACAGAAGAAAAGAGGAAAAAAGAGAATGTAGAGCATTGAAGTTAGAGCTTTATTATACACAGTCTACAAAACGCTGTTTTTTTGTAAATATCATACAGTGAAATACGATTATATTAAGTGCTAGACAGGGTAAGTGTTCATACTTGCCTTTTTCATTTTAATATAGTCATTCTATACTTATATATGATATAGGGCATTACATGATATTATGCAGCCCTAGACAGTATGTTAGGCTTAATGCAAGCTTCTCGTCCAGCATAAATTGCTCAGTGGTATGTGGGAGTAAATCTACATCCAAGTCACATTAGCTAGGCGTGGGAGGTACACTGGAATAAAAGTGAATACAGCTGTTCCATTGTACTACGATTGGAAGTATTTATATAGATCTTTGCAACAACAACAAAAAAAAACTTCACGCTGGCTATGATAGGGAGTAATCAGAACACAGTGCATCACAGCTTGCCGCCCATGACTCTGTCCCTCCACGGACCACTTTTGGTGGGTGCTAATCACTGCATCGAGGAAACACCCCACAAGACCTGCTGTTTTAAAGGAAAGTGGCCTCTTATAGTCGTGTGTGAACACACCACAGCACACAGTGTGAAATTCTTTCTCTGTATTTAACCCATTCACCAACTGAAGCAGTGGCTGCCACCAACAGGGAAGCAGTATGTAGGGATGCTACCTTGCTCAAGGGTACCTCAGACGTGCCACTAGCAGTCCTGGGATTCGAACCCACGGCCTTCCGATCGCAGGGACAACTCCCTAACCACTAGTCCGCCAGTTTGTAATCTATGATTATAATCTGGCCCTTGTCAAAGTCACTCAGATCCTTACACTTGCCTGCTTTTCCCACTTTCATGCTGCCTTATATATCCCACCCGTTGAGAGGTGCCATTCTAACGAGATAATAGCATGATAGTAGTAATGTTATTCACTTCAGGTTTCAGGGATTTTATGGTACGGCTGAAGTGATGTTGCACAGTTTGTACTGGTCCTCTAGTCTTTCATTAGTAGTAGGTTTCCGAACAGGACACTTGACCAGATATTTTTGTTGGCTGGTACGACATTGCTGTGTGTTATTCACAAACACAGCACACACCTATACATGCACACACTCTCTCTCTCTATCTCTCTCTCACACACACACATACACACACACACACACACACACACACACACACATGCCACCACCAAGTCTGCTGACATGTTGAGAATATCAGACAATCTAAGACAACGTGTGGACAAAGTAGATCATTTTTTTTAATTACACTAAATAGTGTATTACACAATAATCATTGTATTGTATAATTCAAATAATTATTGTTTTGTATTACAATAATTCTTATGATACATATAACCTTTACATACACTCAAAGCAGACATGCATGTCATGGCAGTTATTGGGCTTTCAAAGATAACAATAAATTCAAACTTGTGCATGTTTATTTTGGAATAAAGATGCATGGTGTCCAATCTGCACAGAAAAAGAACAGCTGGCGAAATCATTGAAAGCCCAATGCTGCGATTACATACGTGTCATGTTTTGTGTGTATGTACAATTTTTAGCCACAGCTGTACATATGTATGCATGTACTTATTTATTCATTTTCTGGTGTGTGAAGTGTGGGAAACATTGTGATGTAAATTTTAGATCAGAGCTTACGATCACTATGAGCATGGGCGCGACTGGTGGGAGTTAAGTGATTGTAACAATGCAGCTATTTGAAGTCCATGGCATGGAGGGAGTAGTTGGGATGTTGGGCGCCGAGCGGCAGTGAAAGCGAACGTAAACAGACTTTATGGTGCATTGCTGCAGCTGGGAAGATGCTGCTTCACCGCTTCCCCTCGTGCCGGCAAATTAAAAGCACTCCTGATGGGTGTGATATAGGCGGCTGCTGATGCTGCTGCTGGGCCTCTAAAATTCTGCTTTATGGAGATCCTCCTTGCTTGCTTTCTGTCTCTCTCTCTCTCTCTCTCTCTCACTCACTCACTCACTCACTCTCTCTCTCTTTCTCATGAATCTCCACATCCACTGGAGTTCAATGAGAAGCAGCATGACTGTGCACCCTGAGTCCTAAAATCCAGTCTCAATTCAAATACACTCCACGCCAATACAAAAGAAAAAGAGGGATGGGGAGAGCGAGAGAGCCCCAGTGTGTTAGAAAGAGAGAGAGCTGTGCTGAAGGTGGTGAATTTCGATAAACTCCACGCAGAGAACAATACTCTGGGCTGAGGTACATATGCGAGAAGGCACAGCACGGAACGTACTTAATGCGCCGGCAATATGTGCTCGCGATGCGTCTGAAATTAACATTCAATTTAAAAAGCCCGTAGCTAATCATGCAAACTACGACTTGCTGTATGTTCTCTAAGAAGCAGCGTTTAAAAGGCACAGAGAAATAATGGAGCCATCAAACAGAAGATAAACTGCACCTCCAGTGACGAAGAGAGATCTACATACTAAATAAATTAGTAATTTCCCTCCAAAATGGTTACAAATGTTGCAAGACTCTTTTAGCACATCTCTGAGACCTGTGTGCTTTATAACCACCGACGCTGTTAAAGCGAGTCTCTCGGCATTAAGCATTTTGAGAATTATCATTAATTTAGGCACGTTTTTAAGAGAGATTAACATTAAACTGGCCACTGCTGTTTACCCAAAGTTTCGGATCAAACAGAATATATAAAGAGCCACATTTCCTATTTCTCCACTCCTTTTATGTACAATCTTTCTACATTTTTTTTTTGCATTTGAGAGAGTGAAGTGTATTCCTATGTTTTTCATGGACACATTGCATCAACTGTGCATTTAGGCCCGTATGTCAGTTCTTTGGGGGCCGTATGTGTCTTGTTTGTGCCTGAATGGTGCAAAAAGCATAGTGCATCTAGTCCAAGGACAAAGAGTGTAACCTGTGAGTGGCTACAGTGGATAAATATAACCACCACCTTAACATCGTGTGCAAATGTAACGATAAATGGACTGATAGAAATGGTAAAAGTATATATTAACCTGCATTATAAATGTTTTTATTCATTGCTCCATGGCCCAGTTCTGATGCTTACATGCCCACTGTAAGTGCTTTTGGCAGTGGATAGGGGTCAGCATGGGCACTCTGACCGGTCTGTGGCTACAAAGCCCTATACACACTGAGCTGTAATGCACTGTGTGATCTGCCACCCTTCATTCACAGCCAGCATTAATGTATTCAGCAATTTGTGCTACAGTAGCTCTTCTATGGGATCAGACCAGACAGGTCAGCCATTCGCTTCCCTCTTGTATCACTGAGCCTTGGGTGCCCATGACCCTCTAGAAGTATATTTTGTGGACTAAGACACCGTTTGCTTATCATTCACAATGAGAGAGATGGTTTTTGTGCTCTGGGCATCTGTGTAATGCATTTATGTGTTTTGAGTAGAGTGCTCTGAACACCCTGAATTGAGAAAATTGAGAAAACTCGGTGCAGTCAGACAACCTTGCAATTTTTTTTTTTTTTTGTACCAATCAGATCAAAGGGAAGGTGGGCCTTCGGTATTGGTTGCAGTGGCTGAGCACCTTGATTTGTATGATTTCATGGATCAAACACAGCATAAATAAACAAATAAACAAATAAATTAATGAATTAATCTTTTTTAAGCTCAGCTTGTATTTGCTAGCAGCAGCGCACTCACTGTTTAACACTTTCTGAAAGGGGGGGTCAGACCTTCCTGCCTCTACATATCGAAATGATCAGCTACCACAGCTGATTGATAGTCACTGTTGCTTAGCAACAGGGAGACGCACAGCATTTATGAAGAAAAAAAAAACTGTGAAAAAATTCAAAGGATCTTACAGTTTTCAGTGTGAATAAACACTTGACAACTCACAGTCGACAGCTGAGAATAATCTCAGCCAGTAAAGCGCTGTTCAACTTCAAACTGTGGGCTGGTTTCACAGACACTGACTAATTTAAAGTCTAGACTCACTTTTCAACGAACAACAGTGTAGCACAAGTCTAGGCCTAATCCACTCCAGATCAATGAGCTCTTAGAGCAAAAAATATGAAATTGCACTCTTACAGAACTCCTCCCAATCTGACTAAATATGTGGAAAAGATGTGTGAGGAATATTTACAGATCATCTGCCGGTTGGTGGTGTTTTTATTTTGTTGGTGAGGCTGAGGAAGTGTTCGCTGTGTGAGTCCACACAGCTCCAAAGCAAAACCACCGTATTAACAGGCTGTAAGATGAGCTAAACTATGTCTTTGTTACGCTTCTTGTTTAATATGAAGTCTAAAAAAATGCCAAATATTATTAACGTTTTTTATATAACAAGTTAGCTGGCATTCATCTTGATGAGACAGGTTGATTATTTATGATAAAAACACCATGTGTTTCTACCCCCAGGCTGTCAGGCTCCCCAACATCAGGCTGCTCCTCAGGTACCCCACCCCCACAACACACACACACACACACACCCACACACCCACACAAACTGTTTATACTACACTCATGCACAGCCATTTTATCCAACAGACATAGACCGAAAGTCACACAAGAACCTATAAAAATGCACACTTATACGGCCTAGTGGTTAGGGAGTTGCCCCTGCGATCAGAAGGTTGTGGGTTCGAACCCCTATATCGCTAGGTACCCTTGAGCAAGGTTCCCTCCCCACACGCTGCTCCCTAGGCGCCCCCATTGGTGGCAGCACACTGATCCATTGTACTTAAAGGAGAGGTTAGCAGAAAGCACTTTTCCTTGCTCACACACACTCCACACCATTCCCAAACAGTCCAGAACTGAGTGTTGAAAGTAGACTTTAAATGGCCACTTCAGTAAAGGCAGTAAATATTTACATTTACGGCATTTAGCAGACGCTTTTATCCAAAGCGACTTCCATTCCCTAACTACAGGGGACAGTCTCCCTGGAGCAACTCGGGGTTAAGGGTCTTGCTCAGGAACCCAGTGGTGGTGCTGAAGGTAGGATTCGAACCCACGACCTCTTGGTCCAGCGGCAAGTATCCTACCACTAGGCCACCACCCCCCACACAGGGTATGTATTTCATGAAAGAAAAGTCCAGCTGGTTAAAAACGCAAACTGTAATTTTATTATTGACTTTATTGAATTACTAAAAAAATATTAGGTGATTACTATATTAGTTGTGTAGTAGTTATCTAATAGTTCATAATAGTTACTGCATAAGACTGTATGATAAATAATGATAGTTTTAGTTTAGATCCTGTGTTGACCAGCTGGACTAGTCAAAGTGGTTTAAGATAAGATAAGATAAACCTTTATTAGTCCCACTAGTGGGAAATTCGATTAGTAACGGCAGAAAGTGGACAGTACAAAGTTCAGAGAAGCAGAATTGAGAAAACAATAGAATAGAATAAAATAAAATAAAAATAGGCCAAAAAAAATAGAGCAAATAAAATAAAATAAAAATAGGCCAAAGGTTTGGACATTGTGTGACTTACAGTCGGCTATAAAAATGAATAAAATGTTGTCATGTAGCTGAACAGGCAATGTTTTCTGATAACAGATAACAGATGTTCTCACAAACCTCCACAGGAGAAGAATTGCTGATCCATCAGTTTTTGTAATGTGACCGTTATAAATATGGGAGAATCTGTTTCAAGCTCAGTCCTCTTTATGACTGCTTTGTGTTGACTCAAATGCCTTTTTATAGTTTACAGTAAGTCTTAATGTGTCCTAAAATATGTTAACTAATTTGATCTTAAGATGTGGTTTGGAAGAACTTAGTGAAGTTTTGTGGTGGCCACTAAGTTCTGCTGCTTGTTAGTAACACCAGGCATTGCTGGAGTCCTAAACTAAAGAAGTAGAATTACAAACATGCATTGGAGAGGAGATTACATCTATGGTCAGTGGAAAAGTTGATCTTTTGCCAAACCATACCTGCAAGTGTTGTGAAAGTGGTGATAATTCAGATCACACTTTGTTTTCTAAAGCAGAGTGGAGTGACGCTGCCTTTGCTTTTACTGGAACCTTTATGGAAAAAATATAACTCTTTCTTTCATAAAGAGAACGGTGACATGCACTCAGCTGATGGCAGCACCATGTCGGCTGCTTTGCTGATCCAAGACCACCACCACACTCCAGTGGAACTCCTCTGAGCACTCCTCAAGAGGCCTCCTCTGTTGTGGGTCTTCTTGGATCCCACAACAGAGGAGGCTCACATTGTTTCTTTTAAGCGGAGCAGCAGTTAAAACGGAATTGAGAACTGTTGCCCAGGCCCATCAACTCATCAATCCAAGTTCTGTCCTGGCCAAATGATTCTATTCTCAGTTCACTCCAGTTACATTTGAGCTTGAGCGATGGAAACATTCGACAGTATGCAGTGGCGCACTCTTTAAATTGCTTTGACGAGACAACCCCTTGAAAGATGGGCCTCTCTAAAAGCTGTGAAAATAACTTTCAGCACCATTCAGTGCCTCTTCGCCCTCATAGTATAAAATTGAATGTTTCTGTGATTTTGCTAATGCACATCCATCAAGTTGCCAGGCAACATACACATAATATAATCACAATCCATTTGTGAAGGGGAGAAATTTCCAAGAGCGCTGGTAAGAAAACATTTCCATTTCAGCAAAGATGCAGGCGTAATCCTGTTAGCCACTGAACAAACAGGCAGACCTGGATCCACGCTCAGAGTTTTTGTGATCCTGAACATGCTGTTTGTATAGCATATCTCATGTCTGGAATGGAAAATGCATTTTACACAGAGAAGAAAGCAAACAAAACGCTGCTATGCATGTGAGCCGAGAGGTAAATGACTCTGTATGAATTATATAGCCCAAACTGTAAATGGCCCTTTAATGTGGGCAGTTACCGCATTGTCCTCGAGGGTCCGACGTGCAGTCATTGGCGTGAAATGGATAGTTTCAAGGCTTTAGGGGAACTTGATGACTGCTGTGGAAAATTGCAGAGCATATCCAGGTGTGAAACCTTAAAATGAAGCTCCAGCAGTTCCTTCACACACACGCAGACACACAAACACACACACACACACACACACACACACGCACCATCTCATTACAGAATATACATGCTCATCTGAGACAGAGACGAAATAACACCATTGGAAATGTGCTCCATGAGACAGCATGGGTGAAAGTGCCGGTTGGCAATTTTTTGTGCTAAGCAGGTATGCACCTATCTTGACTTATTATGTCTGACCCGGATTCTTATTCCTTTACATCCTTGTTGGCCGTTTTTGGCTAATGCATATTGAAAAAATAATTAGATAACAATGCTAGACAACTTCAGTCAACTACCTAGATACGAAAAACACAAGTCATCAACAGTCATGACACTCTTATTAATTGTCAACAGGGAAAAGTGCAGCCAGAAGCATGCAGAAGGCAGAAAGCAGCCACTCGGTCTGTAGTCTAGGACACAGCCTGTAAAAGACACTGGCCCCCCGCACGGCGCCGGAAGGCCTCAAAAGCCTGTTCAGGACCCCTGTTCCTAGGATACACTCCTGCAGGTGGCAGCCAGAGGCAAAAAGACCGCCTCAGTCCGCTGCTTAAGTACTACACAGAGCTTCATGAAAAACCTCTTCAACAATATAAAGCCTGTCCTGCCACACTCCAAACAGCCTGAGAAAGAGGATGTCCAGATAATTCTCCACACTCAGCGGAATTATTTATATCCGGATACAATAAAGTAACTGTGTATTTTGGCATGACAGAGAGGTCACTCTGGTTCCATGCCCAGTTCGAAGTCGACTGAATGGCCATCGCAAACCTGACGACAAAGCACTTATGCAATTATTCGGCTCTAGGGAAAGATTATTACTGAAAAATCGAGTATGCACAGTTAAGAGTCTCCATTAAAAAGCCACTTATGCTACCTGAATAGTTTGTATTGGAAGCACAGTCACAATATAAATAGCAAATGAAATGTACAAACCTGAATTTTTAAAAAGCTGCTCCGTTCTCTTCAGTAGCACAAAAGTACAAGCCAAGTGCTCGTAAATGTCACAGACCTGATTGGGTCGTCATGTTCAGTTAGGCGATCCTGAAGCAAGATGAAAGTACTATGGAAAAGTGGGCCAACAGAGACGCCACAATAGTGTAGTCACAGGACTGTGACATGTGTAAATGTCATAATGATCCCTACTATAGACTATAGCCAAGACAGAAACTCAGAAATGAATATGCAAAAATGGTCTTTTTTCTATTTTTCTGTGCTGTAAGACCAGCCAGTGTCGAGTAAGTGTCCTGTTAGACATGAAGTCATCGCACAGTTGGAGATGTCCTGAACGCCAGGCTTCACTCTGCCACATGGCCTTGCACTGGGCAGCCCAGACTTTACCCATGGGTCACAGGCAGGAAGCTTGTTAAGCGTGGAAAAGAGCAAGAACACTTTTTCCCGTGTTTACTTGCCTCGTGCTCTGTGAGAGTCATTCCAGTGGCCCTGTGCCCTGCTGCCAGACCACTCAACCCTTGGGTATCTTCTGAACGATGCTTGGCTTGCCGGATCGTTCTGAGACCGATCGTGGAATATTTTAGCGAAGACCAAACAGGAAACTGGTTTCCGACACTTGTTCCAGGAGCTATATTTAGTGCGAATAAACGCTCCATATCGGAAGTAGTTCCATGCCACTTCTATGATCCTCTAGGTACAGTATATGTTTATTCACCTGGGTGGTGGGAATTTCTCCAGCATTTTGGAAAACACTCAGCTTGGCCAGGAGGGTGGTAGAGACTTTGAACTGCTCAGCGTGGTCCTTTATAGACCCTCTGTGTTTATTCTCTCTCTGTCTATGGGGCAGAGGCCATCCTGTATTCAGTTTCCAACAGAACACATTTACAAAACGACTATTAGCTTCAGTTGAAGCTCTCCCAATCACTGGAAGCCAGGTTACAGCTGGCCCAGAGTCACAGTTAGTCCAAATTCTACAATTACAGGGGTGTGTGTAAGAGACAGAACAAAAGTAAGCAACTTCATACTAGTCCTACTAATCCGTAGTGACAACTGCTACAACTGGAAAACAGAGAACATGTTCATGTTCTGTGTCTATAAGGCGGAGAGGCTGGCACCTTCACAAAGACTTCCATCAAAGTTCAAGTTGAAAACAAACTTGTCAAACTTGTTCACAGTTTCTAAACAGTGAGACAAGCTTCTGTGGTCATTTGTAGACTTCCATCAAAAGAGAGGAAGCCAACAAAACAAAATAATTTCATCTACGTGTGCCTGTGTGTGAGCAGTGATTCCAGCCCTCATAAATCAACAACGAAGGTCTCCAAGGCAACTTTTGAGAAACAAGCAGAAGGCACAGGTTCAGGGAAAATTCCTGTGTTTTTCTCTGAAAAACCATGTTTACCTAGTGTTTGAAATCATTTTATTCCATGTGTTTAAAGTACCTAGATAAAAAATGTCTCTGATAGCCTTCCATGGGGTATAAACTTCCATCCAGTGCCATACTTAAAATGATCTTTAACATCTGTGAGCAAAAAAGCAGCACAAAGACCTCAGGACCTAGTGTTATTACATGAATTATGAACTTTTCATGAAACTCATAACTACCACCCTTTAGCTAAAAGCTGAACTCTAGAGTGGATTAGAGGTAAAACATTGCCATGCAAAACTATGAGATCTATGTGCTAGGGTTCAAATGATTATTGTGAAAAGCAGCTCTTTCATTTTAGTTTGCTTTGTGCAGCAGCACCTCATTTGTTAAATAATTGTAGCACTTCAACTTTTTGCCTGCACGTATCAAAACATCGGCACAGCTGGGGGTCCTGCCTCACAGCTCTAGTCTCATTAACACAGTGCGCAACAACTTGGATACAGTCGAAATTTTACAGTCAAAATATAAGTGAATACTGAACGGAGAGCCCATTATTGCGAATTGAACCGGATCACAAGTGTATTATTACCGTTTTAATACATGTGGCATTTTGTTGATCATGAGGACAATAGCAATAATAGCATAAATGGCAATAATACTGGGAAAACATTGCACTGCTGCATTAGGAGTATACCAACCTACATTCATGTATTATATACATATGTAAAAACACACCTTTTCCTTTTATAGTTCTTTCGTTCACCATACATCAAATTCACCACACCACTAGTCACACTAATCAGTAGGCCACACAGAAGGTGAAAACAGGCCATGGATGTGAAGTTCAGGATTAATTAAGTGTCTCAGACAGAGCAGGAAGGCAGCATGAGCCTGTCAAAATACTACCCCCAAAATATTCCCACAGTAAGTTCTGTTTCCCTGTCCTGTTTTATGGAGGGTAAACATAGCTTACTTACATTCCCTACATAGCCGCCTCGCATTATGTTATTGTTCACATATGCACAGTCTGCCTCACACGAAACAGTTCACATGTGCATATTTTTGTCTTGTACACCATATATCTTTAGCATGCACTGCAGCACAGGTTCCCGCCTCCACTTCTGGGTATGCAAGTATTTGTTGTCCTAACACACGGCAGTACTCATGCGCAAGAAGAGCTTAACAGCGAACATGTAAACTGAATCTGGTCTGCTGGGCCAGGTAATACTTGAACCTGTTCTGGCTAGCTGGTCTCCAAGAATGGAGTTGACAATCCCCATGTGGATCTTCCACAGTGTTTCTCAAATGTCCTGAGGCCCACTGCACAGAAGTCCATGTTGTTCCTCATCTAACATGACTGATTCGGGTCAAGAAAGGCTTGATAACTACCTGCATCAGCTCCGTTGGTTCTTGACTTGGTTATACAATTCTTGAGAAAATAAAAAAAATAAATGAGTGCTGAAACTTGACATTATGTGGGGGCTCTTCAAACTTTTAAAAGGTTCTTCACACTCACACATCTCATAAACAAAAGAGGTGCTTTAGGGAACCCACCTCCCATAATATAGAAAACTTTTTGAAAACACAATGTTTTTAAGTGTTCTGTGGTCAAGGCAATGTCTTTCTATAGAACCGTGGTGAAGTAAAGAACAATATGAAGGTATACATGGTTCTTTCCCTGGTTTAATAGTTCTGTGATACTTAGAAAAGTGTTCTGCTATAGGTTACAGGTCAGTTATGTTTTTGGCCAGGCCTACTACGTAGAACCACTTTTGCCAAGTACAGCAGACCAGCTTTGTGTTCCACCTGCACCACACACTTCTGTGTTTTTCTTGCTTCTAACACCACCTCTAGTTCTGTGTTCCACCTGTTCCACACAGTTTTTTTTTTGTTCTCTTGCTCTAACACACCTGATTCAACTCAAGAAGTCATGATCTGAAGAAGCAGAGGGAAGAAAAAAAAAACAACAACACTCGAACGAGCAGAGCAGCTGGGCCTCCAGTGCTGGTAAGAAAACAAACAATGGAAAACACTGATCTGCCAAACAAAGTTGGAAAAACAAGACGATGTACAGCGCGCACGTTTGATTTTCCAGCCCCCCTCTCCCCAAACATTGTTTTCCACGTGCGCGTGTGCGTGCGTTCCCGCAGTGCCGTCCAAAGCAAACAGCACGGTGTTCTCCTCTGACCAGCGCTGCTGCTGCTGCTGCATGTGTGCTGCCTCGAAGTGGTGATGTCAGAGGAACATGGCAGCAGATAGGACCCAGCAGAGAGCGTCCCCTCGCCTCGCCTCACCTGTGGCCGGCCGGCCTGCACTCTCCTACCTGCCGCTGGCCCCTTCACACTGCTCGGAGCTCTAGAGTCGCGTTCCTCTCCTCTCCGGCCCGTGGCGATGTGGTGTCTGCGCTCCCTGCTGCTGTCCCTGGCGCTCCCGCTCGCGCTGATGCTGCGCGCCGCGCGCCCGGAGCTCGTGTTCCGCTGTCCGGGCTGCACGGCCGAGCGCCAGGCCGCGTGTCCCAGCCCGCCGGCCGCGTGCGTCGAGATCGTGCGCGAGCCCGGCTGCGGCTGCTGCCCCGTGTGCGCGCGCCTGCTGGGCGAGCCGTGCGGAGTGTACACCCCGCGCTGCGCCAGCTTACTGCGCTGCAGCCCCATCCCGGGGGAGCCCTACCCGCTCGAGCAGCTCATCCGGGGGCTCGGGCGCTGCGAGAAGAGAGTGGAGCCCACCGTCAGTCACGACCCGGAGGACACTCACCCGGTGGACGGTGAGTGACCAGGAACGAGACGCACCTTCGAAAGTGTCCCTGAAATCTGTCAGTGCGCCCAATCTCTCGTAAAGTGTTCAACAAACTCTTAGGACGTCGTTTGAATAAGTATGTATAGTTATAAGTATGTTATAAGTATGTTACACTTATGAGTATGTACAAGTATGAGTAAGGTATGTATAGTTCTACATGCGCATAGTAGTCAGTAGACTCTTAGGATGTCATTTGGCTTCTGCTAAGCTCATATGAGCACTAATTAGTTCTGTGGTTATTTGCAATGAAGAGTTACAAGGCATAGATTGCATAGTTATGCAAAAAGTGCGTATGTAAGTGTCTAGCCATGCATAACTGTGCATGCATGGAATGTATAAAGTGTGTGTAGGTGTGAATAAGGTATACGTACATATAGTGGTCAACAAACTCTCAAGATGTTAATTTGGGCTCTGCTAGGCACATATGAACACTCTGGGTCGTTGTATAATTATGTGCAGTGAAGTGTTGCAGTTTGTGCATGCATGCATAAAGGGTGTAGTTATGCAAAAAAGTGTGTATGTAAGTGTCTAGCCATGCATTACTGCATGTGCACAGAATGTGGGAGTATAATGTGTGTGTGAGTATGAATAAGGTATACGGACATATAGTGGTCAACAAACTCTTAGGATGTTTGTTTGAGTTCTACTAGGCTCATATGAACTCTGTGGGTAGTTGTATAGTTATGTTCAGTGAAGTGTTAGTGTATGCATGCATAAAGGGTGTAGTTATGCAAAAAAAGTGCATATGTAAGTGTCTAGCCATGTATAACTGCATATGTAGGGAATGTGTAAGAATAAAGTGTGTGTAGGTTTGAATAAGGTGTGTATAGTTAGAGACAGAGTATCTGTGCATAAAGCAATTCACATAAAATGTGTAGATATGCATAATGTGTTCACATTTATGCAGAAAGTTTAGCTCACTGCTCAGTGTGTCCTCATGGATGTTGATCCATACAGCATAAATGCATACATGTACTTATGCATGGCATGTGTTAGAACAAAGTGTGTGTACTTATGAAGGTGTGTGTAGTTATACATGCATTAAGAATATGCAGTTATGCATAATGCACATGGAGATGTGCATGCTGTGTTTGCATTTATGCAGAACGTTTGTCCCACTACTCAGTGTGTCCTCATGGATTTTGATCCTTCAAGTTCATGGTGTTTTGTGCTGCCAGATTTATACTGTTCCTAGCTCACGTCATGCCATTTGCTTGTACTAATAATACAGTACACTGCTGTAAAAGGGGGCACAAGAAGCTTCCTGAGAGATGTCTTGAAAACATTAGATCACTGTGCCTTTTCAGACACTGTTGAGGTATCATGCTTGATCACTTGACAAAGAGGCAGGAATAACAAGCTTACTACCTGTTGAACTGCTGACAGTATGAATTCCCCCCCTCTCATTTCTGTCATTGTATTTTTTACAAGCTTTTCCCAACCTCTCTTACACACCACCTACAGTTTAAGTTTTTGATGCCGCCCCTTCTGCACCCTATTATCAGATGAATACCTACAATTAATAAAGTACTAAACTGCTAAAATCACAACAATAAAAGTACGTCCACTATGTAGGTGCTCTAGTATTCAGAAGTTTGGAAGAAGGGATTTCATTACAGGTGCATGTATAAAATAATAAAGGCATGTATAAATCCTAATATTTTGTAGGTTTAGAAAAATAGCAGGAGCCAGAAAGAATTGAAACAGTTTGATGGCGATGGACAGAGCTGTCCATGATTCCATATAGCATCAAGACTCAATTTACAGAAAATGGAGATATTTTATTTGTTATTTAGTACATTCTTGAGCATATATCTGCTTCAGGACTGCACCGTTTTACTTTGTACATAAACAAAAATATGTCAAAGAATCAAAATAGGAAAAAATTATTCAGACAGTGCAAGATGTAAAGTACGAAGTGAGTTACTTATTTGGAGCGTTACAGTTCATTTTAGGCCCATTCATCTTGGAAAACTGTCTTCAGTTCGGTAAGATTACGAGGGTCCATCTTATTGTGATGTTCCCACCTCCAAACTTCATTGTAGACAGAGTGTTCTGTTTTTTTGTTTTTTTTTAACAGAATACATTCGTCTAAAAGAGTCCTGATTTGTCTAAATGCTTGCGTGTTTTATTATAGCAGAAAAGTTTTGTGTAGGGTGTAGGAAAAGAGATGACTGCATTGCAGTTCATTGCTTGTTGTTCTCTGTATAACTTTAGCTCCTGCTTTCAGGTGCTCCTGTACCTATTTTCAAGTGACTGCAGGCTTCTCTCATACCTTCCTTATCATGTGTCTGAGAGAAATCTTGTGTTGTGCATCTGTCTTCAGACAATAAATTGTGATTTCAATTACTTTCCATTTCAATTTTATTGAGCCATTTATACTGATGGGATGTTCAAGGTCTTTGCTTTGGCTCTGTAGCTTTTCCTGTTACAGCATTGTTTACTAATGTCGTCCCTGAGAACTTTTGGAAACTTTTTCACTTTCACCATGATCTAAATCTTACCAACCAATAATAAGGTAATTTATTATGTAACTAGACGCAATTTGAATGAGAGCCTTTTTGTTTTTATTTTTGCAGCATCATGTTTATGCTCAACATGAACCTGAACTTTTGCCCATATTTATAGGTATAAAGTTAAGAAACATTATGTTTATACATTTGAAGTTGAAATGTGCACTTGCACTTTTAAAAAAAAATCCATATAGTATTCTACAATATTGTATTGTGACCGTATTGTTTCATGTTTGTGTTACACATTACCAGAAAATGTACTTGTTCACTTTTGCATTAACAACTAACAAAATTAAAAAGCAGGCAACTTAAATGTTGACCTGTGCTTGCAGCAGGTTAGCGGGATGAGCAGTCAGCTTCTATCTTGCTTTGCCGTGCAAGCTAAATATGTGATCTAGGTTTTTTGTGAGAACGCTTTTTTGTAATCACAATGACTGAACTTTGCCAGAGGCCTTTGCTTTGAAACAAATTGGCTGCCATTATGATAATGTGCTGCTGAATTTCCAAGATATCAAAGGGGGGGAAAGGCTAATGTAGTTTGGCAACGATTAGCACAGTGGACTTTGAGCTCGGTCCAGCCTCTCATGTGAATCTGCCCGGTTGCAATGGCTGTGATGTTTCTGCACGAAATGGCATATTTTGGGATGCCCAAGAACTGTAGAAACTGGAGCTGCCAAACCTGCGGAGGTAAATAATCTGGCCCCATCAGACCCAGTGACTCAGATCTGCAGCATAAAAAAGCTGTTGCAAGGTCAAACAGCAAAACAGAGCCTGCTATGTAAATCACAGATTAGACAAAGTAAGAAAAAATATGCTGACTTCCACATCAGGTTTGAGTTCAATCAAATTAAAGTAGAATTCTCTAAGGGTTTTGTCTTGATGATTCAAACCTTACATATTTTAAAAAGCCCAGGCTTTCACTTCCATTCTTACATAAAGAAATGGCTCACCAAAACAACAGTGTTACTTTTACCCCAAGTGTGTTCGATCAGCCACGACATGTTTGGCTTGTGAAGTTTGCTTATTTAGTTTTGCAATGGAGCTAGAGTTACAAGGCTAATGGCGCTGCTCAAACAAAAGATTGATTTTTCAGCGAGCTGTTCCTTTAAACTGTAAGTTTTGAACAGTATCTGTATACACCCCAACCAAAGGCTTCTGATCTCTAGTGTGCACACACATGTTTGTGCAGATATTCTCCACTGGAGAACTGCACTGGGTTCCAAGTGAAAGGCGTAATAATGAGGCCCACTAAAAAAGTAAGATGATCAGGACCTTTCATACTGTGAATGAGTATCCTGTGAGGTATTTTCTCTGCATTTAGGCTCATAAATTTCACTTCTTTTGTCCATTATAGGCTTTGCCTGGATGAGGACATGAAGTTCCGATGTACTTCTCAGGTTATGCGTAGCGCAGATCACTTTTGTAGCCCTGTGCCTGCTTTACTACCGTAACCTAAGACTGTTTTAGAAAAAGGTATCTATGTATTGCCCAGGCTGGATAAAGGTTTTTTTGTTTTTGTTTTTTTGTTTTTTCAGGGGGGAGGGGGGGAGGTGAACATCATACTAGAATGAATTGCATGCTTGGCAAAAGAAATGTTTTCACCAGGGTTCAATGGGGAAATCAATATAGCAAACATCAGACAACACAATCAAATAATGCAATGTGCACATATTAATTCATTTCAAATGAACATTCATTGTTGTAGGGATGCAATTTGGAAACATGGTATATTTTGCCGATTTTTCTTCATTTCATTATAGATTTCTTGATCTCTTGCCTACTGATGAGTATAATATAAGTTAACAGGCAGATAATCAATAAATACAAACCATGTGAAGACCAACCTATGCTATTTATGTTTTGGGTTTGTGAGCGCACTGCACCTAGTCAACTTTGATTAGGTGCCAGATTCATGCATCAAGCATGACCCAACTGGCAATGGAGCCTGCTAGGAGTAATGGCTCCAGCAGTGATGTAATCCCACCAGCAGCCAGGTGTCTGCTCAGATGCTTTTCTCTTGGCCTTCACTTTGGGTTCACTGACAGGTGATCGGGGGAACTATTATGAATGCAAGATACGATTATATAGTTGGTGGATGAATAAAGTCTTGGCTTTGCCTCATGACAGGTAATGTGACAGCATTAGTTCCATGCTATTGATAATGTATACATGTATACTGCCAAATCTTTTTTATTTTATTTTATTGTTATTTTGATTTTGCCATAATTATGTCTTAGTTTGTCAGGCCTTGACTTTACTATTTGAAGTTCTAGATCATCGGTGTCTTCAAACAGAGAACTGTTTGCTCCATTCTGTCATTTGTCTGCTATATATTCCACTATGTTGATGATATTTTTCATATTTTTAATTTCTCATTCATAGAATACTTTATAAGATGCGGATTTGTTAACGGGAAAGAGCTTGAGAGTAAGTGGTTAAACATACTGTCAGTCTTTCTCAGGCAGATGTTCTGCCATCTAGTGTTTCTTTGATGCACCCTGCTGGGTTACAAATGTTTAAAAGGTCACCACTGTGGTCTTGCAGATGAAACTACTTTCCAGCAGTGCCTATAACAACGACCAGACCTATAGCATTGCGAACTGACCAGCATTTTGAGCCAAAAATGAACATAAAATGGATCAAGGGTCACTATATATCCTAACTAGAGATGTAAATGCATTGGCAGTCAAGCTAATTGGCAGAAAAATCAGCTATTGTTTGCTCTGAACTCACTATCAGCTCCAATCATTATGTAAATAATGTGAGCCAGATAAATGCATTCATGCTGGGCTTGAATAGTGCTGCTACACTTGTAATCTTATCCTTAAAGAGCTGGTTTGGCTGCAGGTTTTCATAAAAAAACAAGCAGTAGCTCACCTGATTCTACAGTCTTTAGATTGAACAGTTTTAGTCTTCAGACAATAGAACACGTGATAAATTGTGTCCTATTGTCTTTTATTTGTTAAAATAAAAACGTGCAATCACACTGGCCTAGATTGGACACCCCTGTACTACACCTGCATCAAAATGTCATTTTTACTGCCTAATTACTCAAGGCACACTGTGCAAAAGTGTCAGTTGTCACTTACTTGCATGTAACATAATGCTAATAATGTGACTAATAGAAATACTGGAAATGTGTTTGGGTGCTAGTGTGTTTCATATATTTATTTTCATATTGGATGGTGTTTCACCGCACCAGGGAGTTTGCTTGACATACCCAGTGCGGAGTGTTGGCTGGAAGGGTATGAAGCTTCTCAACATTGGTCTGTGTGGTGGTAGATCTGCTGTATAGTGTATTTTACACACAGTGCCTCAAAACTCCATCAAGAAACCCTGAACTAAGACACTATGATTCAAAAGTTTCCATATTAATTAATGTTATTTTATTTTTCACACATACATTGCGTATTAAAATATTATAAACTGGACACCCATGTATTTTTAAATGTTCATTGTAATGTTATAAGCTGTTTGGGGATTAGCTAAAAAGTTAAAGTTGTCTAGAGTTCTGCACACTTCTTTGCAGTGTAAGGCATTTTACACAGTAACTTTGTTAAACGTATTCCTTTATTTATTTATTTTACTTCTTTTTTCTAAATAGAACATTCTGCTTTTTCATCATTTAAGCATTTATATGCAACATATTTTTTGAATACTTTTGTAAACAATGATTCCAGATAAATCGTTGCAGATCAGTAATCGTTCACCTGAACGTTCAGTCCCTTTCCAGTGTGTATGGTCTGTTTGCGTTTCTTTTTTCATTGTTTCTTTTTTGGCATGTGGACTGTGATTGCCCTCAGAAGCCTGCGGGGGTGTGATGTGTTGGCGCCTGTACCCCCCTCCCCCCAAGCACCCCCACAGAGACTAATTAGAGTGGGGATGCCTTGGGTGGTGATTGCATGTCAGTACCTGTGACCCCAGAGAGGCTCCTCACGGGCAGCTTGACTTTACCTTTGCCTGAAGGTGTTGGGGGCGTCAGGAGTGTCAGTCATGCGATGGAAATAAACGTCGGCCTGCCATCTCCCCCAGCCCTTTCAAGTGAACCTCCCTCCCCCTTGCAGTCTAGAAAGGGGATTGGGGAGGGTGTGTTCAAAGCTACAGCTTCAGACCAACACATCCAACCGTCTTTCACTTTACACAGTAAAGCCTCGGGTGCTATTAGTCAGACAGATAAAAGGGACAAAAAGTTGCATGCAAGCAAGCGTAAGCAAGGAAAGCAGTCTGAATTTACTGTGAAAATACCTTTTTATTTCTTCTGAAATCTGTAAAAATAGAGCAGTAACACTGCAAGGTAGAGTTTTTGTCTGTACCTGTGGACACATTCTTGAGCCTGACCAGTGTTATGGCTCAGCCAGTATTGTCCTGCAGATTTATCAGCATTGGCCTAAAGTGCTAAAGACAAAGCACTGATCTTTAGTTGTGTTAAGGAACTTTAAATACAAGGAAAACGTAAGGATCATAGTGGTTTCAAGCTCAAATGCCGGTGATAAGTATTCTAAAATAATGGTAACCACCTGCTTATTTCTCTTTCAAGTATGCAGTTAAAACACCATAATGAACAGAACAATAAAAATATATATCAAATGCATCCTAACCATCAGAACAAAACAAAAGAACAACTAAAAAGAGCTAGGTAACAGCATGCAAACCACTCCAAAACTGCAAG
Source organism: Bryconaethiops microstoma (assembly GCA_037577275.1). Lineage (NCBI taxonomy): Eukaryota > Metazoa > Chordata > Actinopteri > Characiformes > Alestidae > Bryconaethiops > Bryconaethiops microstoma. The sequence continues at coordinate 20,905,123 of JBBJLS010000002.1, read as the reverse complement.
AACCGTGTAAAATGTCCCCCAATATGAGTTTACTATAACTGATCTTGGTGGATATTTTTGACACTCATTTTGTATCAATCAAAAAAAAAAAAAAAAGTCAAAATGAATGCTTTGGCGAAAAATCTTCATTTTTTCGAAAATTTCCATTGACTGCAGACAGTTGATCATGTTTGGAGCCCATAGTTTTCTTCTTTAGGTTTGGAGTCAATGAGGCTAAAGGTACCATAGACTATAAACTCAATAGCCACTAAAATTGTTAAAAATGTCCATTACCTGTTCGAGTTGTTCATCAATGTGCAGACTTGTCCATGTGGATTAAGACTTAAATAAATGTAGTGGAAAGCAAGACTGATCTTGGATGGGATTCCTTTGGGTTTATGACGGTCATTATCACAAAAACGTATCAACCTACTACTACGGCTATTGTGTCTGATAACAACAATTAGCTACATGCTCACAGTAAGTCATGCCATAGTCTTAACACAATCCAGTCTGCACCAGCTTAATGAAGAGCTGGATGTGGTTTGAGTAGGTTGGGTGAAGTTTTGGGTATTTACAGGGCAGATTTGGGTGACTACTGACTTAAAAGAGTTCGCTGGCAGCATTAGGCTCTCAGCTCCAGTGATAAACTAAAGAAGAAGAATTTGGACACCAAATGTGGCTTGGCTGATCAAGCACTATATTGATAAATTGTCTAAAATAGGTCTTGTTTGTTGAACTGTTCTTTTAACTACAAATATTGTCATTGTCATGACAGAAAGTGGACAGTACCAAGGTAAGAGCAGGAAAAATGAAAAAACAATCAAATAGAATAAATACTATACCAGTGGTACAGTATAAAATGTACACTATACAATCCAGAAATATAAAATATGCATGTATGTACACAATGAATATTTGTATGTTTATATGTACAGAGTGGATATATAAATATATGTATGAACACTGTGGATATGTGTATATATACAGATACACACACACACCCACACACACACACTCTCACACACACACACACACACACACACACACACGCACACAGGTACACAATGGAGTGTCAGCCATTGACAAAAACAGTAGTAATGCACCAGAACAATTGCACATTATAAGAAATGGCACATTATAAATGAACATATTAAATTACAAAATGACAGTATCTGAATTTTAGTTTCTTAAAATGGATATTGGCCAAATAAACAAGAATAAAACAAAGTCTTGGGGCAACTGGTGGTCTGGTGGTTAAGGAGTTGGCCCTGTGATAAGAAGATCATGGGTTTGAATCCCAGGACTGCTAGTGGCACCACTGAGGTACCCTTGAGCTCCCCGGGCGCTGTGTTTGTGGCTGTCTGCTGCTTCACTTGGTGAATGGATAAAACACAGAAAAGAATTTCATGCTGTTCATACTGTGTGCTGTGGTGTGTTCACATATGACAGGATGGCCACTTTACTTTACTTTATATTCATTCAAGACCTAGCACCTTGGAAGACATGGAATGAATGTTGGAAGAGTTACAGAACTTTTGCTCAAATGCATGGCCATGCTCACCATGCAAGTTTCTGTTTTTTAAGCCTTCTGAAGTTGTGTAAGAAGGTTTCTTTTGTTTTCTTGTTTTGTTTTCTTTGGACGTAGGTTTTGCAGTGTCTAGTTCTTTGTGCGGTTCTGATACCAAAGCCATACAATTTGGACCATAGTGCTTTTAAACAATGGGTGAGGGGGGTTGCTCATTTAATGACATCGTCCCACACACAGAGGTCCCAGTTGTTTTTCAGTGTAGTTATTAAGTGGTTTTTCACCAGAAGAATGCTTTATTGACTTAATTTGCCAGACTGTGTTCGTTTATTTGCTTATCTCAGTGACGGGACATTTTGAGATGTTTACAGCTATCGTTTGATTTAGAAACCACTGTATATGGCAACCCCCCATCCAAAATATCAGATGCCTAGCAACATCTCGAATGTGTTATCAACTGTGAGAGCTGGGTGGGTGTGATGAAGTTCGTTGCTCAACAGCTTGTAAAAAAAAATGCCTGAGCTTTGGCAGCCTCTGACAGGTAGAATGGAGTTACTATGGTGCCAGAAAGAGATCAACAATGCTACACAAATGAATCCAACAAATTGATGGGCATTTGGCTTTAGCCACATGGTTCTCTCAGAAAAGAAAACTCTTATTTTCTCCTCCGAGGCATATCACGAGGCTGAAACTAGGTCACATGAGTTTACCTCATTCTAACTTGTAACGCTTTTTTTTTTTTTTTTTTTTTTCATCGAGAGGGCCTAAACACCTTGTTCTGTTTAGCTTTGGACATGCAACGAGAGCAGCTCCCAAAACACAGAAGACAGCAAACCAGTGTGTGATTTCACTTCATTTTTACACACTTTGAACAGCTCGCACGCACATATTCATACACACAAACATGTGCACAAACACACTCCCAGTCTATCCATCATGTGCCTGCACAGACATTGTTCCTCTGCACACTGCTGACTCAGTTCTGCCTTCAGCCAGTTTCTGATTTATGACCTCATGCTGCTACCGCTTCACCTTCGCATTTCTAATTGCACATAAGGCAAAGCAGAATAGCGTGCTTGTTGGAGAGAAGAGGTGCTCCGCAGGTAGCTCACCTTCTGTTTAACCGCAGACCTGGAATGTTTTGTCAGCAACAGCAAGGGAACATGCTTCTGTAGGCCCAGCCGGTCACAGACCATGAAGAGCTTTTTACCTGTGACGGAAACTGATTCTTGGAACAGTTTTCCAAAAAAAGGGCCCAGAAAAAACGCAAAGCCCCAGAGCCCTTAAGGACCATAAGGGCAACCAGATGTTGTGGCTAATATGCACATGGATGGTATATTAACTCTGTAGTTATTTTCAAAGTTTTTGCTTTAGTCTAACTGAGCATTTTTGAGTTTTTCCAATAGTTAGCACTGTCACTTCACAGCAAGAAGGTCCCGGGGTGGTTAGGGGTCCTTTCTGTATGGAGTTTGTACTCTGATTTCCTCCCACAGTGCCAAAACAGGCAGGTTGTGTGAACTGCAGTTGCTGGATATCCAGTAGTGGTGAGTGCATGTGTGTTTGTCTGTGTGTCTGTCCGATCAGGGACTTGTGACCTGCCCAGGTTATTTCCTCTATCCTGTTACCACTGGGGTAGGCTCTAGTAAAGATTAGACAGTTCAGATAATGGACGGAGTTCGTGGACTGTCAAAAAATGTAAATTAGACATTTTAATAAGCAATTTTTTTGTTATACATTCTCATGTTCAACAACTATGTGACCACTGAACTCTTATCGTCCACCAAAGGGTTGTGTTTAGAGTAGCTGTTTTAGGGCAATAAAGGTATCATAGCCTGACTACAGCAGCCACCTAAAAACACTTGCAAACTGGACAAGTACTGCGACAGTACAGAGCGCATAGTGAACAGAAAAGTTCAGGTTCAATTTACACTGATATACCTTTACGGAAATAACCTTTACAGTATCATTAAGTGATTTTATTACAGCTGGTAACCCTTTAAATACTCTCTGGTTTTACTTATATGGGATGAGGTAAAACGTCAAGCAACTAGGCAAACGAATTAAAATTAGTCGGGATGAAAACAGACGCTTAGCATGTGTTCAGTTATCTTGAAGGCCTCAGATTGGCTATATTTCAAGCCACATGTCATGTTTGTGACCTAAGCCTTAAATGTAGTACAGTAACCATAAAGTGCAGAGTTCCAACCCTGCCTGTTTTATGCATCTAGTGTGAGATTGCCTGTAGCCTTGAATGGGACTTCATGTGGAACTTGAGAAGTAGAACAGAAGAGTCATCAGCTGGTAAATTCTCTATTCTGTGTCCTAATCATTGAGAAGGCACCACTAAAAGTGGTCATACATGGAATTCTGCCCAAAATATCCTAATTATAGCTTTCAGGCCCAGACAGCGTCATGCGTTGCCTCTTAAAGGCTAGGATATAATATCGAAAGTGCATGTTGGCCACAGCAGGAGGGCTTCCTGTACTGACGCTTTAGGGAAACACACATGGGAACACTATGGCCTTACTTTCCTGCACTGTGAAACAGAGCAAGGAGCAGAACTCACTTCTAAGGTCCTGATATGTTTACAAAAATCTTATCTTTGGACTATCGTTGGTGACATAACAAAACCTTTGTAAGTGTTAATTAATTGATTCAAATGTATATTAATATAACACTATTTTAGAAAAATATGCTAATTTTGAACCATTCATGACATTTTCATATGACAGCAACAATATGCAGTTATAACCGTAGTTGTTTATCTATAAATTACATGTTTTGCAGCTTGTCAGGTGTGGGTGTCTTGATTTCGTTGTACTTGTGTCCCGTCTTTAATGACACTAAATAGGTTTCCACTAACTTCTTGGTGTTGTTTGCCTTGCTGCTTAATGTATAAGTTTTGATTTATCAATCATTTTTATATGCATCTCCCTCTAATTTCATGTACGTTGCAACCTTGGCCTTTGGCTTCCCTGACTTTCCCATGATCCCATGTGTTTTTTATTATTATTATTTATTTATTTTCCCGTCAGAATCATTAGATATGAGTTCACATGTCTCTGCCATATTGAGCTGTTTGAAAACGTTCCCCTTAGAAAGGCTGGAGCTGTTTTTGAGCATCTCTCTCTGGAAGCAATTTTTGTTATTTCCTGAAACAAAAAAAATTCCAGTGTATCGACAAACAATTTTTTAAATTGAAGTTGAATGAAACATCAACATTTACAAAATATTAGTGTCAATGTTCGTGTTCATGGCATATATCAGAAGAGCACAACTTTGGCCTCTGATGGCCGGCGTCCAGCACAGTAGGTGTAGTTCCCCTGTTCAAACACACTCACTAAACCTGGCATTCAGCAGATGAGCTGAATCAGGTGTGTCTGAGCAGGGGGAAGCACCAGACTGTGCTGGACATCGTCCCTCCTGGACCAGAGTTGTGCACCCTGGGCCTACATCAACAAAGTTTTTGAATCATTAAAAAATTCTTTGAAACAAATATTTCAGAGAAAATTGTAGCTACTGTCACCAAACACTTTTACAGGCAGTGACCTCAAAATGAAGCAGTGTGACACTGTGGGATTACACTGCATACTCTTTCCAAGGCTCGTCTCGTTCCAGCTTTTGCATTAGTGCTAGTAGAAAGCTCTGCACATGTCAACACCTGGTGTAACCTTTCATTTACTATCTTCTGTCTCCTGTTGCACATCCAAGGTTAAACAGGATAAGGTGTTTAGTGCTTCCATTATAAGGCAGCTTACGTTTCTTCCCCTAAGATGGGAGAATGGCAGCTTATGAGAGTACAGATGGGCTAAGACAAAGGCTTATGTAAACAAGGTGTAGAAATCGAGCTGAACTGTGAATAAATATGAGGTCATTAAAAGGCAGATGTTTGAAACTTTCAAGCTCAATACAGTGCTGTACTGTGTAGTGAGAGTGGTGTGTCTTGTCATTCTATGAGCCATAATGTATGATTGATGACATGAAAAATAGGCCTCTCCAAACACCTGAAGGATCATCGTGTGAATACACACTGCAGGAGAATGTGTTTTGAACAGTTTTTCCCAGAAAACTGTATTTTGCAGAGTTTTCCCAGAAAAAAAAATGTATTAGCTGGTACACTTTTCTGCGGTGCCTCCATGTGTACTGTGGATCAAAACCCTCACTAAAGTCTTCTGCTTACATAACCGAAAGAGCCAGGAACGAGTCAGCCTTTCAGGCATCTCGGCTGTCTGTGTTTTCCTTCCATTACTTTTTCATAGTACAGGTCTGGCAGAGACCGAGACCTCACTGGAGCCCATCGAGAAAAACAACATGGCCGCTCCTCTCTTGCTCCATAACTTGTTATTCTAACATACGGAGCTCAGTAGGATGGTAAAGAGCTTTCTTCTGTCAATGTTTTACCAGAGGAGTAAACTGTAGACAGGTTTCAATCAATGTCATTGTCTTCTGGTTGCCTTAACCAGCATGCAGTGCTGAGGCACTTGTGGACGATTCTGTCAGCACTCAGGGCTACAGCAAGCCAAATGTTACTAAGGCCTCTCTTCACATGTATACCAGTGTGTATGTTTTTAAAGGCAGCACTTTTAAACATAACAAGCTTCATGTAAGCATGTGGTTGTACCATGTTGTGTCATTTCTCAAAATCTTGCATGGAACATGTAGCTTAGTAAAGCAGATACTTATGTGTTTATTAAGTAGGTGCAGCCTAAAGCATGTGGTTAAAAATATTTACAAAATGTACAAGTCATGTGAAAATGTGATGCTATAGAGCTAACAGAATATGTTTTTTGCACTTCTAGTGGCAAAAATAGGCATACTTTTTTATTTTGTCATGTCTGGTATTTTGTAGACACTTGCTCACCCAGTATCTCTTCTGAAATCAATGATATTAAAAGGGTAGTTTGTCACCCCTTTGTTGCAGTTACAGCCTCTACTATTCTGGGAAGGCTTTACACTAAATGTTGGATGATTGTTGTGAGGACTTGATTGGATTTAGCCACAAGAGCATTGGTAATGTTTGATACTGATGTTGGATGATGTTCCGAATCATAAACACCACTCAGACTCATCCCATAGGCATTGGATGGAGTTCGATCACTTTACAGAATGCAGTTCCACTGCTTCACAACCCAGTGCTGAGGGCCTTGTACCCCTCAAGCTGACAGACATTTTAACCTTAGGTTCATGTACAGCTGCTCCGTGATGTCCACCTCTACTAGCAGTGCTTTTCTATGGAGATTTTACAAGCGGTGTGTGCCTAATTGGACCTCAAAGTAGTTGAACTGAATTTGGATACTTTGCTCCTAAGGCCCACTAAATACTACATGTCCCAAAACTATACATCCAGGGCAAGAAAGGAACCTTTATTCTTTACTAGAAGGCAATAAAAATAATATTAATGAGTGTTCCGGATACAACTGTCTTTAAGATTACAAATTATAGAAACACAGCAGGGAAGCCAGTCTTGGTAACCCTGTGAGAAATCATTGTCAACACCCAGACCACACAGCCCACACAGAGAGAGGAAGCAACTCTGAGTAGGAGGTGTTGCTGGACCGGTCCCAGGAAAGTGAGCAAAGAGAGGGGATGCTGTAATATCTGTGCAATGGCAGGTGTCCACCACCAAGCATAATGGCAAGCAATTTCTGAAATTTCAGAATTTCCGATCTCTGCAAAAGTAGCTGGGCAATTTTAGAAACTGTTCCTCACAGCTGGACATGAAACTCTAGGCCAAAACTCTTGAGTGACCGTGGCTGGACGATGGCACAAAGTAGTCGTGCTCCCTCACATCAATCTGCTCTGGCACTCAGGCTCTCGCTGACGTCATGCCAGCCGGCATTTTGGGCACGTGGCCCACGGGCGCAGACACGCTGCAGACAACGATGAGATCAGAGCACTGACCGCTGCTCGCAGCTCCAGCCCAGCAGGAGAGCAGGCCAAACGGCCCTCCAGAGGCCCAGTGACCCATTCATAGTGCAAGTGACATTAGCAAGATTGACATTCAGCAGCGGAGCCCCTCCAGTGAACACATGCATGCTGCATTCCAGAACAAACAGAGAGAAGGAAGGCTTCATTATGATGGTAATTGCATCCTGATAGTCCCCTGATTAAAGGGGAACAAAATAAGCAAGCATAGAGGATCCGTCACTGACAGGATAAGACAAAGACTGAGGTCACATGCATCTGGATCCACAAAAGACATAGTGGGCTCTGTACCTGATACACCAGACCACAGAAATGCTGAAAACCTTTGAACCATCCTTTTATTCCTCCCTAATAATGGTGGGGGGTGAGGGTGTGGGGGTACGTTTGGCATATTACAGCATGTTACAGGCAGCTAGTGGAGGAAAACTAATGGACGTACACATGGACAACTGACTCCATAGATAGAAAACGATAGCAATTGTGTGGTCTGCTCAGAAGTAACAGGTATATTGTGGCCTAGAGGTCTGCCACCCACTATAGGCCCAACAAAATATTGGGATTCGGGCTAGGAGTGGGCTAATTTTTGAAGTGCTACATCACAGTTGGGTCAGGATTGAGTTTGTTGAGTTTGTTCCTCTAATGAGGTTTTTTTTTTGTAATAGTAGTGGTTCTTGGACACACTTCTACTCTCTTTCTCACACACATTCTCAGTTGTGTTTTCTATTTTTGAGACATTAACTGAATTTGGAAAGGCTCTGGAGGATGAGGAGGGGGTGAATGTGCCCCTCAGTGAAACCATGGATGACGAGAGGGATCTACTGAACTGGTGAAAAAAACACTGCAGATGTTTCCCCTTCTTTATCAAGTTTGCCTGAAGTGTACTAAGCATTTTCTGCAAGTAAAGCGGTAGTGAGAAATACTTTATTGCAGTGACACTAAGAGAGTGGATGCCGCTCTCTGCCAGATATGATCAGCTATTCCAGAAAATTGAACTTATAAAAAAAACACTTGGAGGGTTTTACAGATGTATAAATGTGTAATAGTTTAACCCAGAATGACATTTTGAGTCGCTGAACCATTTAATAAATACGTAAAGCTCCATTAAATAATGTCTGTGGCACATTTAGTAGTCTTGAAGCTGTGGGTACAAGACAGGCTCACCATATCAGTGTAGCTAAAACTTTAAAAATGTATGTTGGCCAATTTATGGAATAGCTAACCACCATTACTTCACATGCTTAGGGTTTCATATATATTTTCTCACTAAGCACATTTTCTTAATTTTCTCTTTACATCAATTATGGCTTACTGGGCTAGTTATATAAGCATTAACTCACCTGTATCCCTGAAGAACCTTGCAAAGAATGTTTTTTTTTCTGTAGGACTTTGAAATGACACCCGACATCAAGATTTTAAAATGACATTAATGCCCCTCCCTGGCCCAAACAAACATCTTGCTCTTAAATCCACATATAATGGTCATAATAGAAAAGAATGCATTTTAATTGGGTAGAAACAAATCCCTGTGGTTCCGTAGTGCATTGTTTCTCAACCTAGTCTTTGTGGCTCACGATACAGTCCATGTTTTTGCTTTAAGAGAAGTGAATTCCCAACAAGGGTGTATTCAGAGCTGTTATAGACCAAAAATTGACATTAACCTATTCTCTGACATCTATATCACTGAAAAATCAAAATGAAACAACATGCCCATATATTTGCTTACATCTCAGTTTAACTTGATATCATATAGACTACACCTCAGTTTTCATCGCATCTTTGCATTCCAGCGTTTGACTTCACTCACTTGAGTGCAAATTCAGATAGTTTTGCCTTTTTAGCAAATACAAATAGCAATGTCTCTGAACACCCACACTTCCCCTTCACTGAGAAGTGGCTTTAAGCAGGAGGTGGTACTGGGTCGGTTCCAGCAGTGTGAGTGTCACAATTGTGACTAGCTACAACATGTGCTGTCCAAATGACCACTGATTTCTCTTTCTTTTAGTTTCGCTAATACTTAACTACAGCCTTCTAATTTGCATTCTCTGTGCAGAAAGAGCTGCTGAGTACAGGATAAGATGGGTTGCAGGAGCTCACCTGTCCTTGGCTGAACATGCTCTGTGCAGATAAAAGACTGCTATCTTCTCTCAGGCCTCTCAAAGTCAGGAACTGTCATTTGGACCCAACTATTACTTTGTTTCTGCTGTGCTCTGATGAGCTGCCAGAAAATCCTCAACTCTGATTTGAGCAAAAATGCTTCCACTCCACTATTAAAGTGACTGGCTGGGTAGCAGCGAGAAGATCCACGGCAGATTGTGAAGCTCTATTTTTGTTCTGAAAGCACTTATTTCTTTTGCCCCTCCTGCACAAATGTTAGCATTGTGTTTTGTTTGACCCCTGTTAGGAGAGCCTTCCGGCACAAAGCCTCCATTTTCGAAGAAGCCGACCAAAGATGCCAACTTCTGGCTCAAGGAGACTGCGGTCAGGCATCACCAGAATGAACAGAGGACCCGGATGATGGTGAACCGCGTGGAGGAGCCTAAGACTCCTCGGCCCAGACAGGTGAGGCACCCTAATGATAAAGGTGCTTGTGATTTTTTACATGTCAAAGCTTTATCCTGTTATGTGACTGGTGGTCCAGACTCAACTCTTCAGAGGCAGTGTAATGCAGAGCCTCGTGCTGACCTTGGCTGGCATTGTACTTAGTACGTTAGTGCCCTCTTCTGGTTATCCCACTCACACACAGCTCACATACACACTGACTTACTTACTTACTCACATATCCAGCTTAAAAACATGCAGTTTCTGAGCTAATGATGAAATATTTCACATTATAATATTCATGGCTGTGTTTTTTGTGGCACAAACATTTTATCATGCAGTAGGACAATGAGTATTGGATAGGTCAGTTTAAATGTGAACAACTGTAAAAGCTCAATAAATGGTTGAATAGCAGCATTCGGGCTGTTCTCCACAAAGTGTTTCAGGGAGGCCTTCATCATTACTCAGTAACTCATGACTGGTGACAGCAGACAGTGACAAATGCATTGCAAAGGGAGAACAAATACTTGGCATCTTTGCTGAAATTATATGAGCCGAGTCTTATCACACTGGTATTTCTGCAAGTTGTCTTTATCAGCTTTGGCCATCAGGCATAGCTACAGCAAGTTAATTAACTTTTCTTGGAAATGTACCATATCTTACCTGGGCCTTTAAATCTTCAGCCAACAGACCACTGCTGCATGACTTCATCCCAAAACAACACTCCCACTATAGCCATCTACCCTCTTTTTGGCCATGTCCAGCTAGTTTGTCATTTCTTGCACAAGCTTTATTTGTGGTTTCCTTTTCAAATAACTATTTGTCAGAGAAGAGACCGTGTCCTCCCAATACTGCAGGCACCGAGAAATGGCTTCGTTCACTGAACTGGCTAATTCGTCTTAGAAAATGATAATGAATGAATGAAATGATAATGAATTGCTTCGTGTAAATGAAAGCTGAAACTGCCAGCTTTGTACTCACAAATTAATGTACCCTGCACAGCCAGCCACTGTGTTTTATGCCATAATTATGTGGACCAAAAAAATCATATTTGTCCAAATGTATGTATATATATATATATATATGTATATATATATATATATATATATGACAATTGTTACACCAGAAACAGCTAGGCAAAAAGACATTCAGTGAATCCATTAACAACAGGAGATACAACAGCAGCATTACCCTGAATGGTGCCGGGGTGGACCTCTGCAGTCTGGCTTTAGTATGTAGGCTGAGGGAGGATTCAGAATTCGTCAATGCCCATCCATCACCCGTCCCATGAACAGCAGAAATTCTGTGAGAATGTCAGGCTGACATCATTTGTGTTGAGAGCTGGCCCCTGAGTGCAGTGAGCGTCCTGCTGGAGAGCTTTTCATCCACATGATATGGATAAGATCCCTGGCAGAGCTCACCCTTGGTACCCTCTTATCCTGGGCCAAGCAACAAGCAGAGACAGGGAGAGAGAGAGGTAAGTAGAAAGTGAGAGGGTCTCTTTGATGCAGCGGCCTTTCCTCATAGAGGGAAAGAAAGAGATTGAAAAAGTAGAAAACTAGGACTAGCAAGAGATGAATACCAGCTATGTTTCATGAGGCTGCTTGGTTCTTATCTTACTTTCTCTCTCTCTCTGGTGTGTGTGTGTGTATTTGTGTGTGTGTGTGTGTGTGTGTGTGTGTGTGTGTGTGTGTGTGTGTGTGTGTGTGTGTGTGTGTG